>WBNM01013019.1:30414-73059 GCA_013399055.1 Ramphastos sulfuratus | reverse complement strand
CAAGTTTGTCAGGGTTTTTTGTTTGTTTGGGTTTTTAATACTAAATATGTAATTCTGTGTGGCTAAAGTAATTTGCATTTTCTACCCAAAACCAAAGAACATGCAGTATCAGCCAATTTCTTCATCAGAAACTATTTATATCCTTTCAGCAGACTCTATTTGAAATGTCAGTTAAAAGCTTACACATAAAATCCAAAATAAGCTTAAAAATACACAGATGTAGACTACAATCATGACACAGGAGTATATATAGCATCTCTCTTTGGGTCACCTAAACCATTAACTGGTCTGTAAGGTGGACTGAAAACTGGATCCACAACAGAGTGCAGAGAGTTGTCATCAATGGCACAGAATCAAGCTGGAGGCCTGTAGCCAGTGATGCTCCCCATGGATCAGTACTGGGTCCAGTTCTGTTCAGTATCTTTATCAACGATCTAGATGAGGGCACTGAGTGTACCCTCAGCAAGTTCACTGATGATATAAAACTGGGGGTGGTGTCTGACAGCCTCTCAGGTTCTGCTGCCATCCAACAAGATCTAGACAGGCTGGAGAGCTGGGTGAAGGCAAACCTCAGGATGTTCAATAAGGACAAGTGCAGGGTCCTGCACCTGGGGAAGAATAACAGCAGGCACCAGTACAGGCTGGGGCTTTTCCCTGCTGGAAAGCAAGTGGTGGACATCAAGTTCGGTTGGACTCAATGATTTCTGGTGATCCCTTCCAACCGCTAATATTCTGTGCCCCAATCCTTCAAGCATATAAATAAGCAGATTTTTATAATCCTTAAGAGAGACAGAGGCTGTCAGTTAACCAGCAGTTCTACTGCAATAAACACAAGTTTATTTTGTCAGTGCTTGACCTTTTAGCTTTATGGATGAACACTAATGCTTGTTTCAAATTGGTTCAATTTATTGCATATGTTTCTTACAGCAACCACTTTATGCCAATATTGAAGTGAGTAAATTAAAACCTCAGGCTCAGAGCCAAAACTGGAAGTGCCTAAATTTAGACACTTGCCTTAGAAAACCAGGCCTCCCTGCTGTAAGCCACATAGAATCAAAATGCAAACAAACCTGATGTGCAGATTAATGGAGGGGAAAGCAGAAGTGCAGCCTGCACTGAAGTCATACTATGTGTAAACACAGAAAAGAGAGAGGTTCTCTTCATCTATATTAGGAATCATTGTCTCATTGATGTCACATTGTAACCCCACAGAACAAGCCATTTTAATCAGAAAATATGGGTGGTCTTCCTCCCTCAAATCCCAGCTCCAGAGGAGACAAAATGAGCACAAAAGTGATGCTGGTGACACTGAATCAGAGGGAAATCTGCAAAGTGCATCTGAGATACCTTCAGTTCTCTTTCCTGTCATCATCAAGATCCATCTTCTACACATTATTTGAGAAGGTGGAAACCTGTTGTACAGTGGCAATGGGATGACATCCTCTAAATTTAAGATCAATATATCAGTTGTCATTAAAAGCTTCATGTAAACAATAAATAAGGTTTCAGTTGAACACAGAATATCCTTCTCCTCCCTCACCTGCCTAAGCATTCCCCCACTGATCTCATCTCACTGGGAAACAAAGCCTTGATGGCAAGAAAGGGCAAATCATGACACCACGATGGCAGTGCTGTAACTCTTACTTCTTCTGGCACCCTTTTGGGGTGTAGGATCCCCCATTTTTGTACCACCATACCTGTCCCACTCCTCCCTGGGAACTCACCAATCACTCTTCAGATTGCAAATCTAAACCTATTTTTGTTTCTTCATAATGAATACAGTCCTTCTCTCCCATAGTGACAAAACAATGCATGAAGAAGCAAGTCTTGAAACAATATTCAAAATTAGGTACAAAAAAGACATTTAATTGGGGGAGGGGGAACAAGAGTGTTACCATTTCCTAAATACACATGAGAGTTTAAAACTTGGCAATACCAGACTATTGAATTGTCATTTCTCTTCAGTCTTTCAGGTAATCTCTAATTTTAAACAGCAATAGAAGACTGAGTAAGTTAATATAAGAAACAGCATCATATCACAAACAGTCAACTGTTTCCAACAGAGCATTTTAAACCTTACAGACTCTACTGGAAAAATTCAGTAGTGCTATAAACAAGAAAGGGCATTAACAAAACTGTACAACTTCTAATAACTTCTTTCTCCCAAATTCTGAGAGGATGCACTGGCTATTGGAGGGGGATAAATCACTAGGTTGACTTTTAAAACCAAATAAACCTACTATACTTGGTATTTGCTCTGGGCAACCCAGTCTAGTTGAGGATGCCCCTGCTGACTGCAGGGTGGGGGTTGGACTAAATGACCTTCAGAGGTCCAGTGCAACCCAGACCATTCTATGATTCTATGATATTCAGGTGAAGCATGAAGACCCACTCCTAAAGGAAAGAAGCATCTGAAGTAAAACAAAGCTTCTTAAATGTGGTGACTTGAACTCCACCACATCCAAACACCTTCCAAGCACTTTGCCATGTGCAGAGTGGCTCCTCTTTACCTGCCCTACTGAACACTAAAGATACAAACTAATACAGAAACACAGATTTTGATCTGCGTGTGGTGGGGCTGTTCTCCTCTTTCCATGTGTTACATATTGGCTAAGAGTTTAACCTCAGGTTGTAGCTGCATTGTACCTCCTATACACAAATCACAATGGTCAGCTTTTAATCTCAACAAAACCGAAAACTAAACAAAACCCCAAACCAAGAGATTAAAAAAAAAAAAAAAAAGAGCATTCATCAAGAAATTGTCTCAGGGAATCAGTATGAACTAGGAAATGTCAACAAATAATGTAAAAATTCCCTCAAACCACAAACTGTCTTTACCTTATGTTAGATGCCATCAAAAATAACACAAGGCAAAGATGCAACAGTTTACAGAGAATGCTCAGTAGAGGGTTTTGCCTCCCTAAGTAAACCTTCCAAACAAAAACATACCAGCTAAGGTTATTTTTAAACACAGTTTGCCCCAACTCAATAAATTTGCCCAGAAGCACAAATCAGTGGAACTAATGATGTCAAGCACTGGCTGCAGCCCGCTGCAGCAATCTTCACCATATCATAGACTGGCTTCTTCACTGAGCAAGCTCTGTTGCCCATGAGAGAAAATACATTTACCAAGTGCAGTCTGCCTGACCTTAGGTAATCCTGTGGAGGAGTCTGGCACACGCTCGCTACAAATAGTTTCCACTGACCCGATTTCACTAAGAGGGGGTGGAGTCAAAACGGAGCTCATTGCAGACGAGACTCCAAAACAGCGAACATCTATTTCATATTTATAGCCCCAAAGCTACAATGAGAAGTTCACACGGTTCTACTCTGCTATGTCATTAACTGTGCTGCTGAGGGGATTGCCACAACAGATACCACAATGGGTCTCAATCCTGCTTTCAACAGTAAAAATGAAGTTCTGATGTGCACAGAGGAAAAATACTTCATTGGACACGCTTGTGCCTCCAAAGCAACTTCCAGTTTGCTTCATGTGGGTTTGTTTTTTTTTGTGAAAGCTCCCCAAAAGCACTTCTTACACTTTCATGATAGAAGCATTTCTCTTAAAAGACTATTTAATTCTGGAGAAGCGGCCTGGGATGCACTAGATGTGCGGAGCTCTCTAGCAGTGACTGCATCAGATGTTCTCTTACAGAGCTTCTGTGTAACCAATGGAAAGTGATCTCAGTGCAATCTCAAGTGAAGAGCAACCAAGCAGTAAGTGGGCATGGACAACTCACTGATCTTCCTTTACTCTTCCCATATCTATGCTGCTGTACTGGGGATATGCTGCTGACCGAAGTCACCCAAAGCTGCGAAACACAGACTGCAGCAACACAGGGTACTCTGTGCATTTGAAAGACAAGAAAATATACATAACTGAACTGACAAACATAGATTGTAATTTTGCACTGTGTTTTAACATGGTAACAGAGTACACTTCTGTTTGTTTCCATCAGTAAATGGATTTTCTTTGTAAAAAATGGTTGTTATACCTTTGTGCTTTTCTTTTGTGGTCGATAGTAAGCCACTGAGAGAGGAGAAATGAGCAATAAAGCACTAACTACACAACAGAAATTCACTGCCTGAAGTGACGCCGCTGAAGTATCTGCTTATACGGGTTTTGGAGAGGGCTCTTTCAATGACCACCCCTTTCTAAGTGGTTTGCTGAGAATGCTGCTGCTGTTCTGCATTTGGGATACAGCAAACACAAAGATGTCCATTCCTTCTGGACAGCAAAGTCTACCAAAACATTCACATAAGCAGTACAGATTTGACATCTGTAGGGAGGAAAGTTGCTCAAGTCTCCTTGATAATTCAGCTCTGGTCTCTAAGACCAACAAAAGTTTGAAAACAATGTCATTGTGTATAGTCATTTCCTTTCTTCTCTGTCAGAAACAACACCAAGAAACTCCCATGTGCACGATCTCTCCCTGACATTCATCAAATGAGCTGCAATATTAAGAATTTTTGGTCAGACACTGCAAGAATTCAAAGAGGAAACCAAAAGACTCTGTGATCTTAATCAAGAGAAAGATGAAAGCAGACAACTTCATAGGGCTAAGGAGCTTCTCTGAATTCCATCCAGATGTTTATATGCATATGGCATTTGTTCATGTAGCTTGCTAGATTAAAACCATATTTGTTACTAGTTTCCAAAGACAACTAAGATCTCTTGATTTATTGTAAACTAATTTCTCAGGAAAGCCATAATACTGCCATATTTAGACTGAGTCAGTGATACAATTAAAAAAAAAAAAACAAACACCAAAACCACACAAACTGTTAGCAATATCATTTTTACAAAGTTGGATAGAAAGCAGGCAACTTACCAGCATAATCCTCTTAGCATAAAGAAGAAAAAATAAGAGAGAGAAAAAAGGCAAGAGTTAGGATTTAGTTTTCCTAAGTATAATGTATAAATGCCATGGTAAACCAAGCAAAATAAAATACGTGTGTTTCTCTCAGACTGACTCGAATTAAAGAGGGAAGCACAGCATTGCTATTTTACAACTAGTGTTCAAAAATGAAGTTTTATTTGAGAACGGTTTTGATTGTGGGACTGACCAACCCACTCTTCACATGAAACTGAAGAACTAACCAGGAGGAAACAAGTTTCTTTACTTCTTAACCTTGAAGTGATGAGTCACAGTTTGATCTTTCATTTTCCAGTTGACTTAAGACATGACTCAAAAGTTACACCTTGTTTTCTCCATCTCTGCCTCCATTTCACAAGCTGTGCTCTCAAAAATGGGGGACTCTAAAGAAACAGCACAACTGACATACTAAAGAATCAAAAGTGTTACACGTGGGAGCTTTTAAACACACAAAGCAGGACAAGGCGCAAATGAGGCATGGCAGCTATCAGCATTGACATCAGGAGACATTCACCTAACCTCTGGCTTGTCACTTTAAGGAAATGGCATAAGAAAAACTGATGGCACTAGAACTGGTTGTGTGCCTTTCTGATGTGGATTATAACTTCCTCTTTGCAACCAGGTATTACCAAAGACTTGTGGGATAATAAAACCTCAAAAAAAAAGTGAGCAGATGACAGGCTTTTTATTCACTCTGAAAGATTCATCTAAAATCCAGTGTTTTGCTTTCTCAATGTATACCTCCAGGTATACTGGCCCAAAAGGCTGGGAGGATGGAGGTAAATAGGCATCACTCCACAAATTATGTTTGTGAACTTAATTTGTTCACAAACAAATTCACAAATTTGTTCACAAGAATCGTGAGGGTGAACTTAAAGGCCATCCCTCCAGCCAGGAACCTGTTTGAATGCTTTCTAGTTATGACATACAAGAGATGTGGAACCATCATACATAAGAGAATGAGCAAGAGGAGGTTCAGTTGCTGCTCAAACAAAGTAAAGCTGCAGTCAGGGAACATATTTTGCTCTGAGTCATTACATCTGTCAGGTATGGACATAAAGCCTTGCTTTTTACACTCCAAGAAAACAGGTTTTAAGATAGATTTAAGAGGCTGAGCTGGGTTTCTGCACTTTGGATTGAAAATTTTTATTTATTCTTAGTTTTTAAAATGTACCATGAAGATGTAGTTCACTTCTCAGATGTTTACTACCTGGCAGCTTTATGTTTGACTGAAGTTTAGGAATTGGTTTATCGAAGTATTAGGATTTAAAAAAAAAAAAAATATATATCAAGTAACTAAGTAAGTTCAGGTACTATTCTTTCAGTAATATTTTTTCTCCTCAAGCTCATCCTTAGACAAGAGCAGCTCCTCTTACATCAAGAGAGCAGAAAATGCTACCTAGTCTAGAACAAACAACCACCATTCCTCTTCTTCATGCCCAGGCTCAGATGGATCTTTGTTAAATGTCTTCAGAAAAAGATAGCTAACGTGCCTCACACTGCATTTCTGAATGCACTATTCAGAAAAGCACTCTTCTCACCATTTCTCTCTTTCTCATACAGACACAGAGCTATAGCATTCCAATCCTATTTACAGGCTTCTTGGTATGTCATGCTCTTTCAGGACATGCTTTTGCGTATTAAAAGAACCACAGAAAAAAATTACAAAGCCAGATTTTTCTAAATTTATGAGTTCCCATTTCTATCCCCTCCTCTAATAATAAAACTCAACAGTCTCAGGGAGCTTTCCTCCCACTTCCTGAAATTTAATTAAATGCTTAAATCCACCACCTCTCACACAGACACATGCAGAAAGATGGCAAAACCTTCCAATTTCCTACTCTATGCCTATAAGAAAACAGAGGCTTGGAAGAAGCATCTAGAACTTAAGTGTCAGTTTGCAGAATTTTTTTTTCATAGTGTGTTACCAATTACTCTGTATTCAGACATTCCATTAAACAAGTGGGATACAGATTAGCATATTGTTTTTAAACCATGTAAAATCATACCTTCCTCTTAGAAACGAAATATACAGGGTTAGCTGTCTACTGCTTCAGTGAAATCAGAGACTACAGTAGATATGAAAAATGCTGTTTCACAGAAATGTACAGTATATAAAAAATTGTGCTATTTAAACAGCAGTCAGAACCAGCCCTTGCAAAAGAACCCATAAGACCAGCACCAGTAGCAAAAATTGATCTTGTCTCTCTGTCTAGGTTACCCATCCACCCCAGCTTCCCCCAGACACTCATACTCTGCCCAAGTCTACCTGTCTGCCAGAGTGGCTGGGGTGGGAAACACCTTTGCAGTTGGTATATCAAGATAAATTAAAACAGGGAAAAGGATGATCTGAAGCCCATGGCTATGCCTTGGAAGGCAGAAGGAAAGTAACCCACCCCACTTCTCAGGGCAGACCAGAATATGAGCCAGGCTGCTTTCCAGGGCTATAAACACTCCTACAGCTCCAGCAAGCAAGAGTGCAGGCTTATCTCCTAGGCTGCTCTAGGTGGAAGTCTAGCTAACCAAGTTCTACTTTCCTAACTAGAAAGTACCTATCAAGAACACAGCAGAAATAATGAGCCAACACAAGAATCACAGTGTTTATTCCTTCCTTAAAAACAAAACAAACCCAACAAAATATTTAGTAAAGCTTAAGGGAAACAGACCACATCAAGTTTATTCTTAAAACACACTGAATACAATTGATACTAAATGACACAGGAACCAGCTTGCAGACTCACTCACCCGGAAAAATCTGTAGTGAGAATACCATAGTGAAATATGTATATTCGGCTTATGTGGCACAACGTGAGGTATCCCATAGCTACGACAAACGAGTACCTAAAAATACAACATACAGAACACATAGTTACCAGCACAAGTACCAACAAGAACTAGAATCACTCAAACTGGGTTTGGGCTTGTCTAGGATTGGAGTTTGATTTTTGCAAATTAGGTTGTTAACAAGTCTGAAGCTACGTTACAAGATCTGGCAGGAATTTTCAAGGATTGATGGTTTTGTGTCCCTAGCTGAAACATTACAGAGGTGTCTTCTCATACACTAGGGGTGGGGAAAAAAGAAACAGGATTACTTCAAGTTCTGCGTTTCAGTTTTAGAGCTCCCACTCTCACATACTACTTGGAAATTTCTGACATAAGTGTTGTTGAGATTATCCACTGCTTTTTTTAGTCTGTAAATGTTATTTACATGTAGAACTCTTCCTTAGAGCTACCTGAAACTAAACTATTTCAAGTTTAAGGTATTTTCTCTCTTCTGATTTTGTAGAAAGGCAAATAATGATGCATAGCCTAATCTTTTCAGGTCTACATGCTGAAAGATGCCCCTTTCCAGAAGAAGCATTCGGTTAGTGAAGCTTGACAAATTCACTCTCTGTTTTTCAAGGTGATTGCAAAATTGTGTTAGGCAGGACAGCAGCATGACTTTCTATTTTAAGATTTGAATCATCTGACCACTGGAGGTATTGCAGTATCTACATGGGGCAGATGCAGTTTTTCCGACAACTAACTTCTCCCTGTATTTACCTGAGAAAGAAAGAGGGGGAGGTAAGAAGCAGAGGGTATTAGAACATTGATCATGGCGTAACCTACAGGTGAAATCGAACAAAAGGAACAGTCACCAGATGATTGAAAATGAGCCAGGCCTTTGTCAAATCATGGCTGGTTTTAAAAGAAATGAGTTTTTCCTCCCCAAGGACTAACAACCTGTGGTGCGAATTACAGTGATAGATGACAAGGCAACCTGCAGGTCACACAGCCCACAGCATACAGCTAGATAAAAAGACAGACTGAGGGGACATGACAGCTTCTTCAGGAGATTCAGAGCAGAATTTATCTTATTTCATCTGGGTCGGATATCTAGTCCAGCCTCACTCAAGGTCCTTGGGCTCTTTCTCATCAGAGAATGGCAAGCATCCCTCCAAAGGCAAGTTGCCAGCTCAGACATGTAACAGTGATTCACAGTGTCCCAGGTTAGGGCCACAAGCTACCCAGGATCAGAGGACAGAAATGGTATTTACTCCTTTTGGAGAGTAAAAAATGAAAATGCTGCACACTGATTGGAAGTTTAAAGGGAGATTCTATTTATAAGTACATATGTACAGAAGGCATTCAGGTAGAATTGAACACATTCACAAACTATGACCACCAGCACCCTGGCCTGGATCAGCAATGGTGTGACCAGCAGGACCAGGAAAGTGATAGTCCCCTGTACTGGGCACTGGTGAGGCTATCCCTTGAAGACTGTGTTCAGTTTTGGGACCCTCGCTCCAAGAAGAACATTGAGGTGCTGGAGTAGGTCCAGAGAAGAGCAAAAAGGCTGGTGAAGGGTCTGGAGAACAGGAGTGATGAGTGACCTGGAGTGCTACAGTCTGGAGAAGAGGCTGAGGGAGATCTCTTTGCTCTCTATAGCTCCCTGAAACGAGGCTGGAGTAAAGTGGGAGTTGGTCTCTTCTGGAACAGGTTGCCTGGGGGTTGAGGAGTCTCCCTCTCTGGAGATATTAAAAGACCTGCCTGAATGCGTTCCTGTGTGATCTGGTATAGGAGATCCTGCTCTGGCAGGGGCATTGGACTGGATGATCTTTTGAGGTCCCTTCCAGCCCCTGACATTCTGTGATTCTGTGAAACTAGGCCACTTCTATGTGACTAAAACCTTCTAGAATCTTCCACCCATCCAACCTCAGCAAGCCTGAGAGTAGGCCGAAACTGCCCTCCCCACCTCAGGCCTACAAGACCTCAGCAGGCCTCATGACACATCTCAAAACTCCCTGCCAGCTAGAAGCTATCTCCCACACAGACCATGAGATGAGTAGGGACATACATTCCTCTTGAGGAAAAGAGAAGGGAGGAGAAGCAGGGAGAAGAGAGAGATATCACAAGGCACTGCTTTATAAACTATGATACCAGGAAGCAGAATGGAATAACAATGTTACAGTATCCTGCGATGACCAAGTCAGTCCCTTGGGACTCTCTATCTCTTAGAATCATAGAATGGTAAGGTTGGAAGGGACCTCAAGGATCACCCAGTTCTAACTCCCTGCCATAGGCAGGGACACCTCCCGCTAGTACAGGTTATTCAAGGCCTTGTCCAACCTGGCCTTGAACACCTCCAGGGAGGGAGCAGCCACAACCTCCCTGGGCAACCTGTGCCAGTGTTTCACCACCCTCACTGGAAAGAACTTCCTCCTAACATCCAGTTTAAATCTTCCCTCTGCCAGTTTAAACCCATTGCCCCTTGTCCTGTCATTGCAAGACTTTGTCAATAGTGCCTCCCCAGCCTTCCTATAGGCCCCCTTCAGATACTGGAAGGCTACTATAAGGTCTCTTCGAAGCCTTCTCTTCTCCAGGCTGCAGAGCCCCAACTCTCTCAGCCTGTCCTCATAGGAGAGCTGCTCCAGCACTCTGATCATCTTCGTGGCATCCTCTGGACCCGCTCCAGCACTTCCATGTCCTTCCTGTGCTGGGGGCTCCAGAACTGCACACAGGACTCCAGCTGAGGTCTGACAAGAGCAAAGTAAAGGAGGAGAATCACCTCCCTTGCCCTGCTGGCCACACTGCTTTCGATGCAGCCCAGGACTCGGTTGCTGTCTGGGCTGCACTCACACTGCAGGCTCATGCTGAGCTTTTCATCCACCTCTTTTTGGAGGACTGTGTCTATGTGGTCTTCTTAAGAGAATTTGGCCCCAAAACCATCATATATGGGATGAAGTATCTAAAAATAAGCCTCAATGCTTAAGTGTAAAACACCTAGACGGAAAGAGGAGTGAGCAGGGGGAGATACACCAGGGTGCTGCTGCAGCTGTGAGCATTTCTGATGCTGGATTATAGTCTGCCCGTATACAGGCTTTGATGTCTGTCAGCCTCACCAGACAGCAAACTAGCAGAAAATAACCAGGGAAGGCAGTATGCAGGTTAAACTATGTAGTTGATTTCATTTGTTCACTTCAGCTGGTGTTTTGGGAAGGAAAAAAAAAATTAAAAAAAAAAAAAAAAAAAAAATCTAAGTCTGGCAGCACCACTATGAAGGATCCAGTGCTCTTACAGGCCCTCCAGCCCTTAAACTTAGATTTTTCAAGCTTATTCTCAAGTAGCTTGAACACTGTTATTTTGTCAAAATTCATAATGTGGATGTAGTTTGAGTCACACTACTATGCCTAGCAGAATAGAGTAGAAAAGTCTTAACTCAATCTTCCCAGCCCTTCTAAGGTTTTGAAGCATACTGGATTGCTATTTCCTGTTGACTCAAAACAACACATGACTATTTCACAGCCATGACATTACATAAACCAGCTGAATTTGTCTTGCAGTATACAGCCATTTTTCCCATTGTGAAAAATTGTGTAACTGGCTAAACAATAAGAGTAAAGGGATTTTCCAGTTGAAACTGTGCCTGCTTCCCTACCACAACCTCAATTTGTCAAAGAAGACGCAAGTTAAGTATTGGATGATTCCTTCTGGAGATTTGGTTCCTCTGATCTCCAACCAGTAACTCCTGCATTTCTCTCAAGTGATGGGCGGGGGCCATGACCAGCAGACAAGCAATACACATTTCTGGTACCTTTTCCTTCTGGATTCTGGATGCCATCTTTCATAACCACTGTCCATTTATATTTTTAAAACCTATTAATTACCTCTGGACTTCCAGGCTTTGCACTCTGTGAGTGGGGTGGAAAAAAATCTTGATTAATACCTATCTTGCTGGTACAAAATGCTGGTAATGTTTGTGGTTCATGTTTCTAAACGACCACAGAATCATTAAGGCTGGAAAAGAGCATCAAGTCCAACCATTAACCCAACACAGCCATGGGCCAAGTTCCACAAGGAACTTGCTGGAACAGGCTGCCAAGGGGGCTTGTGGAGTCTCCCTCTCTGGAGATATTCCAGACTCGCCTAGATGTATTGCTGTGTGATTTGGTAGAGCGGTTGGACTAGATAATCTTTTGAGGTCCCTTCCAGCCCCCAGCTTCTGTGATTCCACATCCAGATGTTTTTTGAACAGTTCCAGGATGGTGACTCCACCACTTCCCCAGGCAGTCTGTTCCAATGCCTGACCACTCTTTCAGTAAAGAATTTTTTCCTAATATCCAGTGCAAACCTCCCTTGGCACAACTTGAAGCCATTTCCTCTTGTCCCATCACTGGTTACTGGGGAAGAAGAGATTAATCCCCACCTATAATCCTAGACAAATCTTAAGTGATGGTTTCCATTTGACTATTAGAGAGAAGTCACTTCAGGAAATGACAAAGAAGGAGAAATTATTATCTAAACACCAGACCTTCAGAAAGTCCTGGCCCTGAAACCATGTGAAGAAAGGGTTTCCATTCCCCAGCCCAGACTGCTGTGGATGTGAGCATTCAACAGCAGCTACAGACACAGCCGTAACACAGAGAGACAGAAATCACCTGTAACACAGCCAAACCAAACCACGTGCTGTTAGGGAGACCAACACAAAAGTAAAATAGTGGCAAGAACTGCCAGCTTGTCCTTAAAGTCTGCTGTAAAATGCTTTTACATATAAAAAAAATTCCTATTTGCAGAGATGGATGGAAAGCAAAAAACTCCACCTACACAATTTAAGATCTGCTACGTGCTGAACTCTATCAGAGAGGATGATACCCATGTGAGAAGCTCAGTAACTGAGAAGAATAATTCTGCATGAACGTCTCCTCAGCCACTGAAAGAAGCAAATAACTACTGTGTAGTTTTCATAAGAAAGTACTTCTTGTCTTTTGGCCAGGAAGGTACTCACTTGATAAATCATTTCAGGAGTGTTAGGTGTCTTCCTTCCTCTCAGACATTTATATATGGAAGAGAAAGATCCCATGGTGGAGAACTTCTCATGATGAAGCCATAAACTTCTGCTTCAAAGCAAATACTTTTCTGGTACTTTGTACATTTTCAAGCTCAAAGCCCAGTACCAAATGCAAGGCCTAATTTCATAGATCACTAAGTTAAACTGCCACAGTGACCTTGTTTAAACTACCTAACTATAGAACAAATGGAAAATACCTAAAGGCCAAACAACAAGGGGGGAAATACATTAAAAAAAGAATTGCTGAAAGCAATCCTGAAGGACAAAAGACCAAGGAGAACACGACATCACCATGTTTAAGAAACCAGAGGTTTGGGAATAAATTATTAAACCTGCAAAAGCCAAGTTTTGAGGCCAGCAATTTCACAGGGAAATGCAATACAACTGAGGAAACTGGAGTTATTTAGTGTGAAGGCTGAAGGGAGACCTTACTGCTCTCCACAGCCACCCAAAAGGCACTTATAGCAAGGTAGGGATCAAGTCTCTTCTCCCAGCTAACAAGGGATAGGATGAGAGGATATGGTCTCAACGTGTGCCAGGTGAGGTTTAGATACTAGGGAATATTTCTTCAGTGGAAGAGTGCACTGGGCAGCACTGTAACAGGCTGCCCAGGGAAGTGGTTGAATCATCGTCCCCAGAAAGACATGTAGATGTGGCACTTAGGAGAATGTTCTAGCAATGGACTTGGCAGCGTCAGATCAGCAATTGGACTTGGAGGTCTTTTCCAACCCCAATGGTTCTATGAAAAACCACAAATTGAGACTGCAGCTGCTTCTGTAATCTGAATGAACAAGGCTCCTGCAAGTCACTGAGAAAGAAAAGTAGGAAAAATATTAAAATAGTCCCAGAAAACCCTCATGCTGTCAGAGGAGCAGCTCCAGACTTGCAGTCACATCGGCTCACCTGTGAATGTTGGGAATACTTGCCATATTCATAATGCCATAGTTCATCATCACCAGGACAAAAAGGTGAATGGAGTACCTTGAAAACAACAAAGGGAGTATTTAGATAATTACTACATTACATGGCAGAGCTGACAGTTCAGAGCAAGGAAATATTTTTCCATGCAAATGACATAAATGCAATGTCATATCAAGGTAACAGTAAATGTGGATTATCACAATGACATTTTTCTAACCTCTATTTCCAACACAGATGAATACCTACTGACAAGATATTGTCAGCATATTTCATTAAGAGAAAGAGCAGCCTGGCTTAAAGCGCATATTCAAACTACATGAGGTGTCTCCACAGCAGACTGATGTTGCTTTAACTTCTAGAACAAACATTACAGATTAAACACTTCACTTACATTTTACTTTGAGAGTTTGGGATGGTTATGCCAGTTAGGAATTTGGGGTGTTTTTTTAGGATAACATAGAAAGGGCCTTAAGAATAAAAAGACACAATCCAGAAAAGCTGATATGAAGTTTAAAAATACCCTTTCCCTAAGCCTTGTCTACACGGTGACTAAATACTCACCACCCAAAGCAGAAGACAGCAAAGTATATTCCAAAGAGAGTGGCAAATGCATGGCGAACAGCAGAGCTGGCATGATTGGGACCCAAGTAAATACGAAACCAAAATGCAGCCAAAAGGGCAAACAGTTGACAGGCTACAAAATTGATCTGTAAAAGACAAACAAAAAATGGTTGTGACCCTTGGATGAAGGGGGAAAGGAGTCTGTGTGTTCGCAGAACAATAAAAGAGTGCAACCAGGAAAAAGGCAGGGGAGGGAGTGGGGCAAAATGCGAGCAATTATCTCTTGCCAAAGTCTCACTTGTGAGCCCAAGTGGTCACTTTCCTTGGCCAATGACAGAAAACACTGAACAAGCATGGAGATACCCAGAAACCCAGACAAGAGGCAGAGTAGACTCCAACTACTCAAGCTACAGGTGGTCTGCAGGCAGTTCTTACTGTCCCCAGTGCAAGGCTCTGCACTGTTGCCAGCACAGTTGGTGTGTCAGTCCAAGCCAGATGCAAGAGACATCACGACCCTCTGTGTCCTCTTGGTTGGAGGCTGAAGCCAGGAAGCAGACTGGGACTCTGAAGCACTGCTCCAGTGCCTGACTTCCTCCGCAAATACCAAACGAGGGCAAAAATCAACAGTCCTTATCTGGCACTGTTTCACAAGTACTAACTGAAGAGCCTGCTTAGCTGAAATGTTCCACTGCAGAACATCCTCCAAGTAGCCTTTTTAATTTACCAATTTCTTGCAGTCAAAACTGTAAAGAAAACAATTTTCCTTTACCATCATGCAAACAGCTACAGGAAAATGCTTCGTAATTGTTCTTGGCTACTGCATGTCTCTAGAGATAATGAGAAGTGGTCTAGCCCCATTGTAAGGAAGTAGAGATGGCAGTGGGAGCACAAGACAGGTTACCAGAGTTGGGACTGTTCAGCCAGGAGAAAAAAAGGCACATGGGATACCTTATAGTGGCCTTCCAGTACCTGAAAGGGGCCTACAAGAAAGCCGGAAAGGGACCTTTCACAAGGGCTTGTTGTGAGAAGATGAAAGGTCATGGATTTAAGCTTGAATAGGATAGATCTAGACTGGTCATTAGAAAGCAGAGACAAGCAGTCCACAACTAGAGGCTACTCCTATCAGATACAAAGACAAGCAAAACCTTCGGTGTCTTTGGAGTAAAACTGACACTAAGCTGCCTTAAAGTCACCTTCTCCTGGATGGCATTAGCAAAAATCCCAGAAGTCAGAGGAACAACAGAGCTCAGAAGTTGTTTCTAACAGAACCACACAGTATTAGAATATCACATCCTTAAGTCTAACCAGCACCCTAGTCAGCTAAATTAATTTATTCAGCTGTAGGTTTTGTTTGTTTGTTTTTTGTTATTGGTTGGTTGGGTTTGTGGGTGTGTGTGTGTGTGTGGGTGTGATGGCGTTTTGTTTGTTTGTTTGAAGATAAAAATAAAAATAAAATCACCTTGAACTCTCCAGCAGCAAGTCATCTTAAACTGAGCAAAACTAAATAGGCTGCAACATTTAAGCAGTTGCTTGGATTAGAGGATTATCCAAAGCTATCAGTTCAGGACAGGATGATATATCTCTCTTGGAGAAGCTCTGACATGCTGGCTATCCAGAGGTGTTTAAATTCAGCCAAGCTTCCTGTCAAAAACATTTACAATGTGTTTAACAAGATACTACAGCCCCAAACCGCTTTTATTCTGGTGGACTACATCCAATATAATGTTGTTCAAGCAAATGTTTTTATTAAAGGTTTGTGGGCTACGTTGCTTCAGCAACTTTATTTCAATGATGCAGGCAGGCATGCAGTAGAATACTCCAATAATTTAAATACTTAGATATGCTGAATTTTTGGAGCAGAGACAATATCAGTTTATTTCTTGTTCATGTAAGCAATCAGCATTTATAACAAGGTATCAGCTGAGGAAACGGGCTGTTTAGTCTACAAAAAAGGAGGCTGAGGGGAGACCTTATTGCTCTCTACAATTACCTGAAAGGAGGTTGTAGAGAGGTAGGCACTGGTCTCTTCTCACAAGTAACCAATGATAGAACAAGAGGGAATGAACTCAAACTGCATCAGGGGAGGTTTAGACTGGATATTAGGAAAAAAATTTTTCCACCGAAAGGGTTGTCAGGCACTGGAATGGGCTGCCCAGGGAGGTGGTCGAGTCACCATTCTTAGATGTGTTTAAAAGCCAAACAGATCTGGTGCTTGGGGACATGGCATAGTGACAGACTCGGAGTGGGCCAAATGGCCAGATTTGATGATCTCAGAGGTCCTTTCTGGCCTGGATGATTCTACGATTCTCCCCATCTTCCACAGCCAGAAGGTATGCAGAAATGGCCAAAGAGAGGACGTCCTCCACGGGGCCACTCTGATTGCAGCCCTTCTAGAAAAGCTCCCAAGACTGATGGATACCAATTCATCAATGACAATTCTATGAACCACATCACTGATGGATACCAATTCATCAATGACAATTCTATGAACCACATCACTGATGGACACCAATTCATCAGTGACAAGTCCGTGAACCACATCAGCCTGCTCCCACTTAGGGCCGTATTGGCACCTTCAGAGCATCTCAACTTCATGGCATGCAGAGCCCCTCTGATTCACTAGAAAGAAGACCAGAGACTCCAAGAAATCTATGTGGCTGTTTAAAAGACAATACCCTCTTCTGAAAAGCATCACTTACAGAAGCTTTACACCAGTAAAAACCATCAAGACAAGGGTTTGCTTTTTACTTTCAACTAGCTCTCATATGCTCAGATCAAGATGTTAAAAGATGCTGGGACTTCAGAGGTTCACACAGAACAAAACATAAATGAGCAAAATCCCACGGCAGACACACTTGCAATAGCATTTTACATAGCTAAGGCAGGTAACCACAGCAGCAATCAGGCAACAGAAACTTCATCACATACAGTATAGGACAGCACAGCAGCCCTGCACACATACACTGTTGCCTGTCTACTGTCTCCAATCCAATGTACTCAGCTGTCCTGGAAGACTAATAGGCCTAAAACATGTCCTGGCTTGCCCTACCCTTCTGCTGATGGGGAAAGCAAGGGCAGGAGGAAAACAAAACAAAACAAAGGCTTGGGCCATTATATCCCCTCCCAAAGTGACAAGCAGGTACCCACAGGTGTTTATGCACTTGTGTTTGCTCAAATAAGAGTAAGCAAGCCCTGGTTTCACCTAATATGGTCCGTTTGGCAAAGTGCCATTCTGATCGGTGAACTCTGTGGCCAAAGAAGCCATTACACTTGGGCAGCTAATATAAATGGAGCTAAGCTGCAGTGTGTGCTGCTCGGACAATGTGCTCTGTCCTGCCTTACTGCTCTGCTCAGACAACGTGCACTGCCTCGTGCTTCAGACCAGCTTAGCCCTGATGCTTTGGGCTTGAACTACTTGGAAACTTAAGTGCTTCAAGTTTACCAGAAGGAACATTGCCTAGGCAGACCTTGAGCAGCATCTTGGAGAAGAGTGAATAGAAAGCGCACAGTTCCTGCTTTCGGACCACTGCACCCTGACTTCCTGCTGGAAGGACCTGTCTCTGCCACAAACCGCTGCCATTTGTAGGAACATGCTGAGCAGTTCCAACACTGTGGCAAAGGAGCCAAAGGACTACTGCTAAATTCTATTCCACCACTGTGAGTAGAACAGACTTTCCCTAGGGCTCCAGGCTGCCTATTTATAAGTGGAGCAGAGCCATTTTGTGGCTAAACCTTTTCCAATTTTCTGATTCTCCTAAACTGCTCATCAGCATCCTTGTGAAGATCTTCCCAACCAAATTAGAATCCAAATTTAACTAGTTTGTATATAGTTTGTGGGTGGGGCTTTTCAGAAATAAAAATAACTTCTTATTTTTATAATTCTTGCCTCGTTAATTGCCCCAACTAATTCATCAGCAAGCAATAATCTCTGAATACCAGTTTTCATTTACCCTTTTTGTACTGAATTGAGGTAAAAAGCACCTTAAAGAGATATAGCTAAAACACTTCATTAAAAGTTACAGATAAGATTTTTTAAAATGATTAAAAAAAACTAAAGGCTAACCTTCCTTCTCAGGATTTATCAATGACAGTGATGGTGTCAAGGACACAAACACTTATCAGGATTCCCAGGTGTCATTTCAACATTATGTGACCTACTACAACAGAACAAAGGAAGCGAGAAGGCTGCACCCAATGCGTTGCTTGGGAGATTGACTCCCAGATACAAACACAAAAATCAGTTTGCAACACCAAAAGAGAAGACTCTTGTTCATAGGCTGAGCACATTCATGCCTTTGCCCTCTCTTCTGAACTGCAACCACCACAGCTTTTCAAGTAGCTTTCCAGGTTCCTTTTTCCCACAACCATGTTTTTCTGACACAATATGCTGCATCTCATTTTCTTTGGTTACTGTTAAAGCTTTCAGGGTGTGTATATTTACAGTAACACACATTACGTTACAGGTAAATACAACGATTGCTGATAAAACCTTCCTGGCATCCATGAGGTATTTGATAGCTGCTAGACAAAGCTAGTTGGTAACAGTACTGAAGAATACTTCCTGTATCTGTCCACTTATAAGCTATACTCAGAACCTCAATGCACCAAGATGACCTCTGATTTCTCTGGGCTTCAGGTCAAGATCAGCCTTCACTGTGTGAGGCCTACTGGACATTCTACCACATAGTTTACTGCAAGACAGACTTTTAGGGGTGCTAAGCAATTGCAGAATACTTCTGCAGATCAACTCCTTCTGAGTTTACCTGAGTGACATGACACTACTGAAATTTACCAGATTAGCTCAGAGGGCTTGGAAGTAAGATGAAACTATACTTACAGCAACACAAAATTTACAAGCATATATACACAATATATCTACAAGTATTTACATATAAATTAGAAATAATACAGAAATCCAAACTCCCTCCTGGAAAAAGGAAACTGCCCAGAAGGGCTCAAAGCTATCCCCTCTTCCTCCCTCTACTTTCTCAGACAGAAAAACAAAACAACCAGCAAAGCTTACATTGTTTTCTGTTAGTAGAGAGATGTTAGAGCAAAGTGAGGGAGGAAGCAAATAGGAGCAGACCACAGTGGGATGGATTATTTACATTTTGGCTTTTTATCCCTCTCAGCAAACCAATAAATGATATAGACTTCATAAGCATTTTCTTTTTACAACCAATGATCTAATTTCTTCCACACTGTCCCACACAACATCCTGATCTCCAAACTGGTGAAACATGGGTTTGATGGATGGACCACTAGATAGATAAAGAACTGGCTTCATGGCCGCACCCAAAGAGTAACTGTCAAGGGCTCCATGTCCCAGTGGAGGCCAGTGACAAGTAGAGTCCCTCAGGGATCAGTCCTATGACCAGTCTTGTTTAACATCTTTGTCAGCAACATGGAGAGTGGCACTGAGTGCACCGATGACACCAAGCTGTGTGGTGCAGTTCACATGTTGGAAGGAAGGGATCCATCCAGAGGGATCTTGACAGGCTGGAGAGGTGGGCCCAAGCCAACCTCATGAAGTTCGAGACCAAGTGCAACGTCCTACATCTGGGTCGAGGCAATCTCAAGCACCAATATAGACTGGGCAGTGACTGGCTTGAGAGCAGCCCTGAGGAGAGAGGATCTTGGGGGTGCTGGTGGAAGAGAAGCTCAATATGAGCCATCAGTGTGCTCTTGCAGACCAGAAAGCCAACCAGATTCTGGGTGCATCAAGAGAAGTGTGGCCAGCAGGTCAAGGAAGTGATCCTCCCCCTCTATTCTGCACTGCTGAGACCCCACTTGGAGTGCTGCGTCCAGTTCTGGAGTCCCTATTATAAGAGAGATATGGATGTGCTGGAATGTGTCCAGAGAATGGCCACGAGGATGATCAGAGGGCTGGAGCACCTCTCCTATAAGGGAGTTGGGGCCATTCAGTCTGGAGAGGAGAAGGCTCCAAGGTGACCTTACTGTGACCCCTTCAGTATCTTAAAAGGGGCCTACAAGAAAGCTGGGGAGGGACTTTTTAGGATGTCAGGTAGCAATAAGACTAGGGAGAATGGAACAAATCTAGAAATGGGTAGACTCATACTGGATGTTAGGAAGAAGTTCTTACCATGAGGGTGGTGAGACACTGGATGGGGTTACCCAGAGAGGTGGTTGAGGCCCCATCCCTGGAGGTGTTTAAGGCCAGGCTGGATGAGGCTCTAGCCAGCCTGATCTAGCGTGATGTGTCCTTGCCCATAGCAGGGGGGTTGGAACTAGATGATCCTAGTGGTCCCTTCCAACCCTGACTGATTCTATGATTCTCTCATTAAAATATTCCAATTAGCCTCAAAACAGCACACTGAGCCAACACTGAACACGTGGATACACCAGGCCAATACTTTCCTTAACTGTAATCTGAGGTAGGAAGGTTGTTTACTTCTCGGGCTTGGGAAATGTAAGACGGATGGCAAGACACTAGAAAAACTTGATCTTCTTTCCAAGAGCTGATTTTTTTTTTTTCTGCCTGGTAAGCTGTACTCTGTAGTGAAAACTGAGCGCTAATGTTGAAACCAGACCAGATGTAGTCTGTTCTCCACAGAGTAACAGAGGGGCATGATATCTTTTCATGTAACTACCATGTCTGTTTAGTTATTTATATGTAACACTTTAAACACCTGGAGCATTCATGTGCAGACTGCCAGTTCCTCTGACAGTGACTTTACTGCATTTCATTTAACATATTATTCTTCAGTCTACATATTTAAGGCACCTAAGTCAACAGATCTCTTAAGATTTTAAGAAATGTTGTACTATATTAGAAGTGAAGTAACAGTAACACTTTCCTCCCCTCCATATCCCAAAGAGGAAAGGGTTCATTTTATTCCTTTTTGGTTATTTCCACTGTTGCTTAAAACATTCTGTAAACAGTAAACTGAGGACTTACAAATACTGATGAATGGTGTCCACACAAAAATAAATGGGAATAGAAATTATACAAGGATTAGCCCTTCTCATTCTGATCCACCATAATAAGTCATTTAATCTGTATTTTTAGCTCATCACAGTTATTCTGGTTTCAAGTCCTCGAGCAGAAAAAAAAAAAACCACCTTCGCTCTTTGCCATCATTTTCTTCCACGGTCTAGCAAGTAAAATGTCCTAAGTTTGGAATCAGAGCACAGCATGTTGCTGAAACAAGATACTATCTTTCTTTAATTTTCCATGATTAAACGATGGAAGACAGAAAGGCAGTCTCATCACAGTATCCTGCACCAACATCTGGAAGACCTGTATCTGACTCACAGCCAGCTGAACACAGCTTTGCAATGCAGAAACAAGGTATCTGTACTTTTGGAGAGAGGGAAACCCAGGAACAGCTCCAGTCCAACTGGGCTGATAGTTTGTGTTGTCTGGTTAAGGAATTCTTTAACATCTAATATTCCCAAATTCATTGTGCCAGATTGTAGTGGTTCTGGAAATTACCCTACACACAATGAAATTCACCCAGACTAGACTCAGCTGACTGAAGGTTAAGGAATGAAGATTTATATTCACAGCTTAGCGCAATATACAAGCCTATTATTTACAATACATTACAAATATTTACAGCTATATACAATACTGGACAAGTTAAAAGTAATACAGAAACACAATAACCCTCCCAGAAGTCAGAGTGCCCAGGAGGAGCTCCCAACCACGTTTCCACCTTCTTTCCACCCCCCTCCCTTATCCCAGAATCTGCATTATATGCAAGTGAGTTGGAAGGATTTGGTTACACAGATCCAGCTAGAAGCAGTTAATATGACAGAAGCCAGGGAGAGACACCGACTGCCCTATCTATGTTTGTGTCCTTGTTTTTATATGTCTCAGCAAACCTATGACTGAAGTAGACATCACCACTGTTTTCTTTTCACAGATTATAATCTATTTTCTCATTAAAATATTCCAATTAGCCTCAAACCAGCACACAGGTGGATACAGAGCATGCAAATATCAGGTAGGAACAATAAGGAAAAAACAATGGACTGCAGTTCCTCCCTTTATCCATTCAAATTCTGTAGTAATAGTAACTCTAAGTTACTGCAAACAAGTTTTATACAAAGCTAGCAACTGGGACAAACCAATCAACTGACAAAATACTAACCAAACATTATCATTTCAAGATTTCCTTATAGTATTACGACAAATGAAAGACTTCAAAGCACATAAAAGGTGAGTTCCATGTGTCTCCAGCTTTTGCGCCTTCTCCCTTTTTCAATAGGGTAGAACCAACTTGGTAAATGTTGGACTGGCACTCTAAGAAAGGGAAAAATTAACTCCTAGGCATCTGGAATCACCATCCAGAGATTTTCAGTCATCACTACCACCAGACAGTCATGAAAGCCATCTCAAACTTCCTAACCATTCTCAGAGGAAAATATGTAAAAGCATTTTGCTCTATCTTTTATCATGCCTCACTAATCATCTTCAGGTGGGCACTTTAAAGGGCAACAGCCAGTTATTGAGTCACAAAACAGAAGTTACAAATACCTGGCATTAAACAAGTCTCAAAATCTCAGCAGTCGGAGGGCATGAGCCCACCGCCAGTAACAGAATGGGGACAAACATCACCTTTGTTGTGGGAGTAATCTGCCTCCATGGAAAAAAAAGTGGCAACTGATAAAAGTGTTCTAACAGGAAAGCCATGGAGTCATAGTACATTTACAGGAGTAAGGTCTGTATGGTGTACTGGAAAGTGACTCAAAACTCCCACAAGAATCTTACACAGACAAAACAGAAAGTGCATATGATCGCTAGAAATCCTATTTTCCATCTCAAGAACAAGATGCTAGGGCTCAATTTATACCTTTCCACCAGACTGTCACAAATAGCCTTGGCTGGCATCTACTACAGTTCAGAGCAGGCTGCTAATGACCCATTTCAGGAAGTTTCAATTTCCCTCATTCCACAAATCTCTCTATTTAAAGAAGTGTGAATAGACATTTGACAGTTACTAGATCACACTCTAGAAAGAGATAATAAGGATTAAGCACACAGTCTGTCATTTCAGTGCTTTTAGTATTTCCACATAATTAAGTATCAGGAAGAAAAATCCTGCATTTTGTTCTTTGGCCACAAAGGTACTTTGCTTTTTCCTTTACTACTTCTTTCCTCCTTTATAGTAGCAGAAAAACTGATCTAACCTTTCAGAAATCTATGAGGATATAAACAAATTGACCACACAATTTTCTCCAAACAGCAGTTAAGTCAAAACAGTCCTCTGGAAGCAAAATTCCAATTAACGTTGTCATTCGTGCACCATGCAAATGACCATGAGAAATCACATTGCTAGCTCATTGCTTGCTGGCTCACGAGGCACTGACACAGCTTTTGGACAAGAATCACAGAGAAGTGTGTTATGGAAGGACCAGAATACTACCAGCTAGTGCCCAGTTTCATGCCCACTTCAGTGTGCAGTAGATGATAAACAGAACCACAGAATCACAGAATTAACCAGGTTGGAAAAGACCTTTGAGATCGTCAAGTCCAACCTATCACCCAACAGCTTCTAATTAACTAAACCATGGCACTAAGTGCCTCATCCAGTCTCCTTTTAAATACCTCCAGAGACGGGGATTCCATCACCTCCTCAGCTAGCCCATTCCAATGCCAATCACTCTTGCTGTGAAGAACTTCTTCCTAACATCCAGCCTAAACCTGCCTTGGCACAGCTTGAGACTGTGTCCTCTTGTTCTGTCAGTGGCTGACTGTCCTTAAATTATGTATCTCACAGAAAATAATTCTACTTTCATTTCAGGCCTGGTACTTACCAGCCAAATAAGGAGAAAACTGCATTTCATCAGATGAACAGAAGTGTATGAACATAGCCTGAAACTTCCATCAGTATAAAGATGGAAGCTTCAGCCTATGGTCAAGATTCTCTGTATTTGTTGCTCTCTACTAGTGAGCTACCAAGCATTAGTTTAGGAAGCTGTGTGGTGGGTTTAGGAAATCACCTATCCCAAACTGAAATTTACCAGACCAGCTCAGACAGCTTGGAAGCAAGATAAAGCTGTATTTTACAGCAAAGATATATTTACAAGCATACATACAAAATATATTTACGTGTATTTAGAATTATATACAATTTAGAAATAACACAGAAATCCATTTTCCCCGCTCCCCCCTGGACAAAGATAAAGTCCAGAAGGGGCCAATGACTCCCTCTCTCTCTCCCCAAACAGAAAACAATCAGCAAGGCTTAGATGTTATCTGGGAAAAAGTTAGAGGAGGAGTTAGAGAGGTAAAGGAACAGTGAACAGATCCAGTGCCCGAAAGCCAAGAGAACGATATTGTTTATATGTTAGCTTTTCACAGCAGTTAGCAAACCAATAAATGATACAGACTTCATTATTTTCTTTTTACAACCAATGTCCTGCTCATTCAGATTCTGCACTGAACTTTCAGGAAAGTACTGATTTCTCTTATAGGAATTTCCCAATAAGTCTCAAATTACCACAGGCTGCTACAGTTTTCACCTGGTATATCACAATTTCTCCTCTATCCTCTAAATCTCTCTAATGGGTTAATACAAGGGCTAATCTGTTAGCCTGCTCCTCCAAGACAAAAGTGAGGGGGAAGTGACACACAAAACTCAGGGCTGAGATAAAGAGATAAGAGTTTAATATCACATATCATAATTGCAATGTGTAACTACCTTAGCTAATAATCTAATAATACAATGCATTATTATCTTAGCCTGTTTGCAGAACAAGCGCAGTGAAATACAGGGGGGTAAAAAAGCAGCATAAAACAGAAAATCCAAACCAGCAGCTACCCAACTCACCACTATGCCTGCAGAAAGCAGTTAACAGCCAACCCCTGGAACTCAAAAGCAGCAGCTGGAACAGGAAGCCTCTCATGCTGCAATCTGAACTTCATGCCCCATAATACTTTGCTCCAGTTAGCACTTTCATTGTTGATGCTGGCATGACTGCAGCATGGTATGAATAACAGCAGATTCAACTCAGTCCACGACGATCACAATAGATAACAAATAGCAGCTTTCAGTACTTTAAAAAGCATGAAGAACCATGTTAATGGAAACTACTGGCAGCAACAGCAACTCCTTCTCAAGTCAAACCGCTGTCTGTGGAGTGTAACAGAGCTTTGATAGTATTCTGGGAAGGGGATGCCACAATAAAGCATTTCACTTAGCCAGAGACCAGCCCCATCTTTCTTACAAAAAACTACAGAAGCACAGTAACTTGTTTTCTCTGTATTTTGCACATATAACCATAAACACCTGGTAGGCAAACCTGTTCAAGTTCACTTCACTGAAGGCATTTCTACTTTGATGTTGAAAACCGGACCTGCTGTTATGATAGCATTTCGTAACATCCAAATTGTGATATTTAAAATGGGTGTGTTAAGAATGAGAGACGGAATATTCTTTAATTAGATAATCTCAAAGACATCTGATACTTTCTGAAATTTTTCAAAATATTTTGATCTTCCAGACTATTTTTATGAACTGTAAGTACAAATACCCTCTGCAGAAATCATTTAACTCTAAGCAGGAAGGTGACAAACACACTTAAAACCAGAGCAATATCACAGAAACAGCATCAAGTTTCCCACTGCTAGAAATCTGACTTAGGCTTCCACAAAGCAAAAGTATTCCTGTAACATCATCTGTGCAGATCCCCATTGCCCAGTGGTATTGCTTTGCACAGAACTCGGTGCACTGAGAGCACAAAGGGGCATTTGTGGAGAAAACGGAATTGACTGTCACTTGCAAGATGCTGTATTTTCTGGCTACAACCAGGCACTGTGAACTGCAAACAGCACAGACCAGAGAGAAGACAAATTCACTTATATTGGGGTGATACTGATATGGCAGCTGAAAGTCATATCTCTAACATTATATTGAAACAACTTGTTTCTCTGGTTTTGTGTTGTAGGAGTCCTGTGGAAGGTTTTGAGAGAGCAGAAGTAAAGGTTTGAAAATATAATTTCTCTCATGGGACAGAGAGAAGCATTCTAAGCATGACTAATTTAAGATTATTGTCCTCTTCAGAAGCAGCACTCAGTTCTAGTGGCCATGGCTTTTTGGCTCTGTTGCGTACAGAATATGAAGTCGATAGGGTATGCCAAGCTGGAAGTATTTGGGCCTGTTGTGCTGTTTTCCTGGGTAAATTCTGCTGTTTCCCTACTTACAGGGTCAAAGATCCTTCCATATAAACGTTAAGCAGATGTTCTTTCTGGATTACCTCTATGAAGCCACTAGCAGAATAATCACTAGTGGGACACACAAATATTGCTACAGAACAGATTAAACCCTTAGTCAGGAGACACTTTAAAAGAAAAATATTTAAGTCAAAAGTAAGCTCAAGAAGTCAAATCTACATCCTAATGCTAAAACACACACCCATACATTTACCTTTGATGACTGATAAATTTAGGGTGTGGACCTGATCCAAACACAGCTTTAGCTTGCTGTCAACAGCTCTTACATTAAACTGTAATGACTGTATGCTGAACAGATGTTTTAGTAGTGATCATTTATGTGGAGCAATGTTCTGTCACTCGCTGTAACTTGGTAATTACTGTTCTCCCCGAGAGTGATGCCAAAATATGGCACAATGAAATTCCCCTGTATCTGAAATAGCCAGGACAAATTCCCACCTGTAACAGAAGCAGCAGCACAATCAAAGAAGCTGGAAGCTTTAGCCACTCACGTCAAATGCCTTTAGGCTGTTAGAGAGCTGCCTCATTTCTTCAGATTACTCAGCAGCAGTGAGGTAGCACACTAAATACAGTACCATTAACCCAAAAAGAGTACTTCAAAAAGAATTATTTAACATACCTCTGTGCAGGTATTGCATGGAATAACACAGTACACTTGTCTAGAAGCAGAACTACAGTCAGCAGGTCTAAGTACAGCAGATAAGGAAAAAGAGGGGGAAAATATCATTATCCAAACAAGAATTCTGACAGCAAAAAACTCCCAACAGCAGGACTACATGCCTCACTTTTCCCAGGGCCTCCAGAGGAAGTCACCAGGACCTTCTACTTCTCCTAAGAAAGATGACATCTTGTACTGTCTACCCTCCTTGCTTATGCATAGATTCATTCTCATGCAGAGGGAACAGAACAACCTTAGCATCACATCACTCTATTAATCCAGCTTTTCTCTCAGGGTCCACTCAGAAGACCTCATCTAAACATACATAAAGAGACAGATGCTGACGTGAAAATGAACAGAAACAAGGAAAGCAACTCCTAAAGAGTAAAATATAACAGACCAGAGTCCTGCGAAGCCTCCTCCAAACATCCCTAGAGCTCTGGGAACTTTCCATGACAGGAACACCCCAGCACTGCTACCGCCTTTTCTTTGCCACCTTTAGGGCTAAGGCAACTAAGTGGAGCTTGGATTCTTAGTTTCATAATTATATAAAGTACACTAGTTACCCATTTTTTCTCAAGTTCTTGGATAATAGATATTATTCCTAACTTCTTGTTTCCATGATGAATGCTCCCAAACCCCAATTATTTCCACACAACCTCCGAAGAGCACTGCCTACCCTCTGCTCTTACACCATCACTTCATCCATCGCAGACAGTGGATCAACAACAAAACAGACACAGGATCGAGGAAGGATTCATCAGGCACGATCCCACTTAAGTTTAGTTGCTGCAGCACCAACTGCTGCGGAGATTTCAGCCCAGAGTCTACTTAGGTTATTCTTCAGTAACTAATTTCAAATGAACAAGGCCAAGAGTAGCATCACAGATATGCTTTTTTCTCCCCAGATTTAAAGGTTTAGTTTTTAATGACTTTAAACACAGCAGAGCAGGGATCTTTTGTGTGTGTAACTGACATAAGTACATAGTTGATGTATTCAAAATGCAAAGAAAGAAGACACGTAGACATAAGTGAGTACACTTGACCACTCTGCTGACACGTCCTTCTGTGGCTTCTATGTAACTTATATTCCTCAAATACCAATGGCAGCTGCATGAATGTAGAAACAGCAGGATCATTACAGCAGTGTTCCTAAAGTCTCAAGTCAGAAACATGCTTAGCTTTCAGATCAATTTAAAAATAAAACAGTGGACTTAAAAGTGCAATCCTTTACTGGAATGGGAAGTGACACATTTAAAATAACTTGCCCCCCTATTGCTCTTGCAATGTCTGTGCAATTCTATTTTCAGCTCCTTTCCTATAGAAAAACGTGTCAGTGGTCTTTAAAAATACACACCAATACAAACAGAGCAGTTTTGTTCACATCATCCCAGGGATATCCCAGTAACTGCACACAACAGAAAGAAACAAACATCAGTAAGGGGGGGAAAAAAGTGCCAACTTCACAAGTTATTCTAAACCAAAATGACACTGAGCTTTTTTTCTGCACTGTAGAAACTGTCAGTACCGTGCTAAATTCAGGCACATTATCCTCAGAATTAAGTAGCCTGATGAAAGACTAAATCTTTTGGACAACATAATGGTATTATATAAGGATTTATTGGGTTCTTAAACACTGAAAATCTGGACCATCCATTATTTAAATGTTTGGTCATGCCCACAGTAACTTGAAACAAGGCACTGTAAAAACTACCACATTAGGACAAGCTTAAAAAACTATGGCAGGACTTTGCCCAGAGGAAGGAGTAGAATTTAGCTGTCCTAACACTGATGTTGGTAACATCTAAATTTCTCTTGTTATCAATGTAAAAAATAAAAAAGTAATACTAGATTTAATTCATCTAACCCTAAAACACAAATCTTAACCAGGTACTTCTATGGAAGAGTAATCTGGATGAGTAAAATTAGATGCAAAAGTGTATATTGCAGACTTAAAACGATGAACAGTGACCATTCTATACATATTAACTTTAACAGAGGCAAAAAGAAATGTCTAGATTGATACTGGATTTCCATTTAGTTTTAAGAAATTAATTTTTTTTTAAAAAGGACCCACAGTTCCTGGTGCTCCACTTCTTGGTGTAGCATTTAAAAGCCCCATAAAATGATATCACATTCCGGAAGCTGGTATTCTGCAGTAAATTAAGCTCACCAAGTGCCTGAAATAGAGTTGAAGGGGAAAAGGGAAAAAAAAGTGCCAATCAGTAGGCATTTCTGGAAAAAAAAAAAAATACTAGCATATCTACTGCTCTACTGCCAGATAAATGTGGAAACTTTCCAGGGTAACTGCTCCTACATGATGGGTGTAGTCAAATGCACCCAGCTTCTGAAAGCAGGTGCTGCAAACCCCAGTTCTTCCTCCTCCTCTTCCTTGTCTAAGCAGTTTTGCATCTCCAAAGCACCCAGTAACACCACTTGCAGAAGAAGGGAAGAAAACCCCTTGTGAATGACAAAGAAAAAGCTTTTGGCTGAGCTTAAAAACCATCCCTGCAGGACACATCCACAGCCAGAGGTGAAGATCTGTGTTTAGCCAGATGTGGGGCACAGACCTCAGAGTACTTTGCAACAATGCAGAGCTACAGAATTTGCTAAAAGAGGTACAGAAAATATTCCTGGATACCTTTCAACATGGAACTCCCAGACAGGCAGAAGAGGATACACAACAACTATGTAAAGGCTTTAGCAAATCTGCTGTGAATCTGCACAGTTTTGGGTTTGGTTTGGTTTTTTTTTATTGGTGTGGGGTTTTTGTTTGTTTGTTTTTTGTTGGTTTTGTTTTTTTTTTGGTAGATCATTTCTACTCAGTTCAGTTTGTCCTGATGCACAACTGAGTTTTTCCACAAGAGACAAAAAAGAAGCATGACACAAGAGGAGGGAATATACACAGAACCACCTCTTTAGTAGTTAACATCAGTCAGAGACACTTGACTGGAAAAATTACATTTTCAGTTTGTATTTTGGCAATTAGCTTTGCAATCATAATGGTTACTAACTCACACTGTTTCCACAAACAATGAAAACTTTACATCCTGCAGATGCTCGCAGAGTCCCCCATTTCCACCTTGACTCTGCTGGCAAGCACATTTTCTAGATAGGCTAAAAAATTAAGGGAAAAAAGCTATTTCCAAAAAGTTGTGTACAGGTTAGTTTGGTTTTGGTTTATTTCCCAATTCAAGCACAATTATGTTTGTTTTGCTCCTTTGCTGTAACAGTGACTGCAGAACTAGCAAGCCTCTGTAACTGCCAACTTCAGATACTCCCTTCCACAGACAGGAGATTTCACAGTCATAAAGTACTGCTCTTCCCTATTGTTCCAAGTTTTAAAGTAAAATTATTGCCCTGTGCTGTTTAATATACGACATGTTTATCTAGCTGTCATTCATGTGGGCTGCAGACTTTAATTTTAATCCCTTCAGAACTGTGGCAGGAAGAGAACCCACCAATAAAACACACACAGTGACAATATCCTGTTGTGGCTGTTTTTTCCTTTCTTATTTCTGTTCAGAATTTGCAGCACGCTCAGTTCATGCTCACTTATTTTGGATGTTGAACCACGCAAGAAGACAAGAGCACAGCCCCAGCTGTTCTGTTATGCCTCTGTTACAAGCACCTTACATCTACAGCAAACATCTCTGGAAGCTGAACTTTGGAGTATGTCTAATTTTAGGCACTCAACCTCAGATACTGTTGAAAACAAAAAACTTGGAGATGATAAGCATTCAGAACTTGGCACAAGTCAAACATCTTAACCATCACTAAATTACAGTATCTGGAAATCATTACTATCTTTTCAAAAAGTCATGCTCTGAACAAATTCCATGGGTTACCCCCTCAAAAAAAAAAAAAAAAAAACCAACACCAAACCCAAAAAACAACAAACCCAGCCCCACAATTTCCTGATTTTCAAACTTAGCAACCAAATCAAACAGAAACTAACAGAAAAACACACAGCATGATCAAGTGTCAGCTGGTGAACAAGCATAAAGAAACAAAGCAAACAGTAAAGAAAGATACTTGGATTTTGCTATAAATTAATTTAATTTGCACTGTACTGGATTTGAGGAAAAAAATTTTCATGTCCTTTCCTCATTAAAAGCATGCTGCTGCCTTTATGTATCCCCTACTAGAGTTCCATACATCTACTTGCATGCTTTACAGCAGAACTTTGGGTTCTAACACTGATATTTTCCAAATATAACTGTCATATTAGGAGGGGGGAAAAAAAAAATCCACCCACATTTGTATTACTTCACCACAGTATTCTATTCTTCCTCAGGCGTATTCTTGCCGTACTTGTGAGTCAGCAATAGCAGAAACTTAACTTGGTGTCCTTTACAAGGAACAGCAATCATTAGAAACGGGAATAAGCCTCATTTTTTTCCCCTCTCTAACAGCAAAGATACTCTTACATTTTAGAATTATTCCAGTGATGCTCCTACTATGCAGTGATAAGCAACTTGCTGTCCATGAAACAAAGTACAGCAACAAAATTCCAAAAACTCAAAGTGAGCTCCTCTCAAAACGCCCTATGAAATCAAACACAGCCAGGGAAAAGAAATTCAACAATCCTTTAAAGTCACATAAACAATTGCAACTTCCCTTTCAAACAAGTACTTTACACATAAAGCTTAAAAAAAAACCAAAACACCACACCACAAAACCGTGCTTCAGAAGAAGTAGGACATTGCGTGATCTGCACAGTTGGCTTGCAAAATTTTTTCCATCCCTCCTTCTATCATGAAGTTTTATACTGCTAGCATCTGGCTATTTCAGAAGCAGCACTGCAGCTTTGCTTTTGAGCAAACTTAGGATATCTCAAAATGTATGTGGACTGTTATGGTAGCACTAAAGCAGAGAGCGTGGTAGCGTTTTTGCTAACTTGGAACAAGATTACCAGAGACCTGGGTCCCCCTAGGACCCAGGGGGACCTAGGGACTAACTCCCTGGGTCCCCTGGGTTAGTCCCTAGACTAACCCAGAGACTAGGAATAGTCACTGGGTCCCTAGTGACTATCAAAGCCTCTCAAGGGTACAAGCCAGCAGTTCTACCTGACAGCAAATAAATGAGGCCACTGTCTCACAGGCAGAGACAGTTCAAGCAATTGCAAAGACTCAATCTTAAACAGAGGAAATAGAGGCACACCTCCAATTTAGAGGTCTTCTAAACTGGTCTCGTACTTCACCTTTATTAGTGACTATGCTCAAACAATCAAGTAACAAAGTGGAAAAAAAAGTAAAAAACAACTCAGGAAGCCTGACTAAGATAGTTTGTACGACTGATAAACAGTTAGATAACAGACTACCGATCAGGATGTCAGAACCCTGTCAAAGGATGATGGGAGACTTATACCAGACACCTGCCGGTGTAGTCTCTTCAAAAAGAATGTGCAGATCACAAACCCCCCAAAGACAGCATTAAAAGATATGCAGCATGAACTGAACAGAGAGGAAATGCTCAGCATTTGGACAAAAAAAAAGAAACTGTCCAACAGTTGAAAACCAGGACAAGCAGGCCAATAACCAAGAGAGAGATAAATCACAAAGTGTATGAGGCCAGTTACTACCTATATAAAGTAATGGAATGACAGGTGTAGCTTGGGCTCCTTCAAAGCAGGATGTTAAGAGGAGGGACCTCTCTAGGGCGTTGGCTGATCTTTACAGCCACCATCTGCTTCCTGCTCTATCACCACATAACGAAACTCAAGTAATAAATCCAGGGTCAAGTCAAACCCTGGGAGAAGATGATGACTTAGCTATAGTTGACCCACTCACCCATAATGGGAGCAGCTGCACTTGGGTCTGCCAGCAGTGACCCAGGATCCCAAAATTATCACCAACATCAGAGGCAGAGCTACCAGAAACCAGTGCCTGCAAAGAGGACTGGCCCTGAAAGAGAGCAGCAAAAGAATATGTACTTCCAAAAATTCTCCCTTTTAAGCTGTTAGGTATCTTACTTCAGATACTCATGATTTTCACATGAGCACTAGCCTTAGCAGCCTCCTAATGAAATGAGTTTCACAGTCCAGTTCTGGACTGCATGAAGACCTTAATCACTATTGAATCTGCAACTTCCAATATAGTCTTCTTTTCATGTGGAGAAACACTGGGAGACAAAAGAGAAATCATCCTAGGTCCATTTCATTTATGCTGCTCAGTACACTGTCACAGTGATCCCTTGAACACTTCTAAAGCAAACAACCCAGTTCCTTCAGTTTGCTTTCGCATAGTTAAGAAAATAAGCCCACCCTGTATTTTTTTCTTTTACCTTTTTGGTATTTCCATTCTGTCCTCACAGGAAAGAACAGCTACATGACAAGAGCAACTACAAGACAGAAACATAATTATATCACCCAGTTTCCTCTTCCCTGGACCATTTTTTTTTGTTCTAATCCTCATTTTATTTACTGGTTAGCATTAGCAGAACATCTCTAAAATTTTCTTCTTACAAACTTCTGAAATAATTTTCCTCTTTGCAACATTACAATTGCAACTGGGAACCAGCACCCTGGTAGGCAAGCAGCAATAAAGGTAACACAAAATTAAAGTTACATTCTTTGAATAAAAAACCCAAGTATTTCTTCTCTCCAGTCTATCATATTTCACAATGTCCCACAGCAACATGCCGACACTTTCAACATACTTGCACAAAATAGGCAAAACCTGAGTGCACTGTTATTGCTGCTGTGGCAACTGCAGACCACAGTTTTTTTGTCTCAAGAGAATTATCACAAACACAAACATACCCACAAAGGCATAAACAGCTGTGGGTGCTAACCGTGCCTACAACTCAGTGTGGATGTGTAACGCTGCCATCTATCAAAACCTGGATTTCATTCAACAAGTCCCAGTCACTGTCTCCAAACCATTTCTCTACACGTGTTTTTCACCTTCAAAACAGCAAAGCAGGCAAAGCATCCTGAACAATGCCACTGCATAAGATGTATAAATGCAACACAACTTGAACCCCACTTTGTGAGTGAACAAAGTAACTCTAAAACACTCTCTCTATAAATAGATAAATCATTGATCTCTATCAGTTAGAATTTGCTGGTATAAACACTTAGTGTGAACCACAGGAGTCAGTGATTTGAACCTGCCCCCTGTGTGTGCTCACAAAAGATAAACAAAGTCAACACTGTACTACTCTCTAGCAGTGCCTTGCGCTGATAAGAAGAAAAATCTCAACTTTCACCAGTTTACAGTGTCACTTAAACTGGGTGCAAGAGTTAATAATTAAATCTTTTATACTCAGCAGTCCTTTAAAGAAACAAGTCCTTTAAAAAAACTTGATAGATGAACCTGAAAGCAAGCATGGAAGTCATCTGAGAAATGTTGAGGCTGGGGGGTCTTAACTGTTTGATTTTGCCTTGTCATTTTGCCTTTCCCATTCCTGCCCTATCTGCATACCACTGCCAAATTGCACTTGAACAAGAAACCACAAATGAAGAAATTGCTCAAGTCCAATTACAGTTTTTTGTCACAAGACCAGGGGCCTGTAGAAGAAGCAAATGCTCACCCTGTACATGACAGCCAGCAGCTTAAGTTTCTTTCTTGGTGTGAAACTCATTTTTTAGCATTATGCAGACCATCCGAAAAAGACTGATCCAAAGGAACTTTTTCCCTTCCAGACATCCCTAGACTGGTGCACTCGCTGAACTTGAAGAGCACAGAATATAATCTGACACTGATCAGTAAATTTTTAAAGCTGCTGTTCCATAGGATTGCCAGACTTTTGTCTGGGATTTACTAGGCTGGAGCACACACTCAGTTCTATCCACTCTTTGCATACATCAAGGTAGGTAGCTCGCATGCTTTCAGACAGCATGGCACCCACTATACCACAGTGTCAAGTGAGCATACAGGCAGAATTCCCATTATCCAGCCACTCGATCACCCAGGAACACCAGATAAATGTTCAGAGTCCCCAAATTCCACCTGGGCAAAGAATTCAGAAAGAGGGAAACCAAGAATTCCAAGTTGGTGAAGCTGTTCAGTTAGTATCTTGAATATTGGATTTTAAATTATTTTTCATTTGGGTATTATACTAAAACAGAGAAATGACTGAGAACAAACTCTTTGTGAATTTGTAAATGTTTCAACTTACTTGATTCAAGAACGTATTTACAAGGCTTTTTTCCTTGCATTGAGATTTTTTTTTTTCCCTAAGCCTGAATTTTTCTTCTCATGGGGAAAGCTCAAAACAGAGCTTAAAATTATTTTCAACCCAACTCCATTAAGGATGCAACATACTGTAAATAGTCTCCCTAAAAAAGTTCTGAATAACCATTTATGTCAGAAACTATGGCTTGGGCTTCTGGTTTTGCTTTGGTGCTTACCTGCGATTTTGCAAAAGCTGTTTAAAATACATTAAGCCCAGGAAAAAAGGCCTGGTTATAACAAAGATTTCCAGTCAAGACTGTAAGAAGGATAACTATCAAATTCTACCATGCCCTGGGGAAGGACCACCCAAAGGGTATTCCCTTGGCCATTTTTCCCATGTGCTGTTCTCCCCATGAGCAGAGGCGGGACAGACTGACCCAGCCAAGCCCCGTGCAGAACAGACTGGATTCCATATTGTCAGAAGTGACCAAACAAGCCTGACCAGTGCTGTGCTCTGAAGGAATCATCAAAAGAAGGTCAGAGATTTCCACTCTGCCTACCTCAGCAAGTGCTGTGGTGCAGCAGAAGCAAGTCTCAAGAGCAAAAGAGCCGAGGATGAGGATGCTGCATTCATGTGACTCATTTTCTAGATGGTGTCACTTCAGAGGAGCAGAACTCTGGTGCTACAGGCTGAAGTGCTGCAGGCTAAAGCACTGCAGGCTCAGGAGATGCATCCTTCAGCTTCATGTTCTCAGAAAGCAGCCTCCCAGTGGCGCTCTGGGGTCACTTTGTGAACAAAGTGTACTAAGTGGGGACAATCAAAAGGTTCATTCCCAAAGCACACTCCTGATCCAAACTACGTATTAGCACAAAGGCTAGGTATTAATAAAAGACTGCAGAAACGTATGTATCAGGATGCATGCATGAAGAGCAAGCCTGAGTTTCTGGAAGCTCTCCATAAGCATCCTTACCATATTACAAATGTACCCAGGAGATGAGGGGTTAGTACCCTCAAAGTTACCTGTAACCACTAGGTCACATAAAAAGGGATATTTTCACTCTAAAAATGGCCCATTAACATCAGACTTTTAACTCAGTTTTAGCCAAGTACAAAAGGTCAGATTCACCTTTGTGCTGACCACGAGACCAGAGCTGCAGCCTGCCCTGCCCAGGGATTATCAGCACCACTTGCAGTTTGGCAGGTCTACCTTGAGCATTGCCCATTCCTATGAATTGTAACAGGAGCCAAGGAGCAGCCAGGGCATTCAATACAATGTCAGGCTGGCCAGCGTGCAGTAAATCCTAAACATCAGAGCCTCCCCTGAAAGCACAGAGCCAGCTCTGTGCTCAGTGCCTAGACCCCCTAGGCTGGAGCCCAAGAATCTTTATATTGTCTCAGAATAGATGCAGAGCACCACCACATCAGAGTGGTGTGATTAATGTGCAGAGAAGGCTTCAGGAAACTTTATGCAGCACTTCAACGTTTATTTTTCCAGATCTTGTTAAACACAAACGAGAAGGAAAGTGCTCTAAAAGGGGGAAAATTGCAAGCAGCTGATTCCAGTTGCACTTTTGTCCCTTGCCAAGTGAAAAACTTAATAGGCCAGACTTTGTTTACAAGGCATGAAGAATGTGGAAATATTTACACCCACAGTGTCAAGACATGAGGCATGAGGTTCAAGATTGCAGTGCCAAACTGACTGAGAACACGTTGGAAAAGGCAGCATGTCTTTCCAAGGCAGAGGGAAAATGTGTATTACTGCAATTGTTAGTAACAGCTGACCTGAAAAGAAAGAAAGTCCATCTTTGGAGACAGCCTTAATGTTTGGAAAGGAAGGAACATAAAGAATCTTGGGCCCTGCATGAGCATATTTGCTCTAAGTGCACAGAAAACCTCTGCAGCTCATGAGCACTATGAACTGCTGTGCTAGCAGACACCTGTTTAACTGGGGACCCAAGACAGGGTCTGACAGACTACACCTTTGTTCTTTAAATTAAGTGCTATGGCCTTTATGGCATAACATTAAAAAGCCAAGAATTTTCTTTAAGGACAGTAGTTTTTACAAAATCTGGGTACTCAGAAGTCAGAAAATATCAACATTACAGTTTGTTTTGGCAAACTTAGTATCTATCTATAAATGTGGTTTAAGATGTTGATTTCAAATTTCATTTTTACTTACTGTTTCTCAAATAGCTAAAAGTTACACAGCCTTATTTTTTGCAGTTGAGGGTGTCAGGCAGGGAGGCATTAAATATGTCAAGTACTGTTGCAATTCACAATAAGAGAATTTGCAATTCACAATAAGAGAATTTTCAGTCACAAAATGACCAGCATTAGGAAATTAAGATGTAGCAGAGCATATACCAAACACAGACAGTTGGTGCTGTTGCCTTAAAAGAGCTTTTTAAAGGGGAACATCCCACTTCCATCTTCAATGCACTTTCATCTTCATTTATCTCACTTCATAACAAATAACATTTTTCCTCAGCATTGCATCTTCTAATGCCTCTATCAACAACCATTAAAGGAACCTCAAAGTTCCCAGCCTAAATCTGATGAGTTCCTTGAAAGCTAAATTTTGATTTGGCTTTTCACTGCCCAAAAACTGGATTAGAAATGTCTGGGACTAACACATCTGTTGACTAGCTAAACCAGAAAGCACAGAAGTACAACTGAAGACAGGCAGCAAAAGAGCTGGAATATGTGAAATTTAATCAAATCCCTGATTTTGGGATCAGCATTTAAGCTGATTTTTGTAAATGGAAAATCAAACAAACCAAAAAAAAACACCATATACTTTTTTCTTCTTTCTTCTGTTTGAACCACTTCATTGGCATGCTATGGCCAGAGAGCTATTCAAACTCAAGGAATGGTGGGAAGACATCCCTAATTCAACTATTCTAAGACTCAGAGGCATGTCTCTCAGTCCCCCCACAGAGTTACTGTTTAATTTAAACTGCTGCCAAAATATAAATATGCAGACCAGCTTCAATGGAAAGATTAAAATGAAAAACATGGTGTACGACCAGCAGCCAAAGTATCCAAAATTAAGTTTAAAAGCACATTTTTAACCCTTTGGGGAAACATGGTTGCCCTCATCAATGAAAGTATTTAAGTTAAAAGCCCTCTGACAGAAACATCAGAAGATGCCTTTGCCTTTTCTTTTTTTTCCTCCCTCTTCTTTTGGCAAGAGCAAGCCCTTGAACACAGAACATTATTCCCTGAAAGTCAACAACTTAGTACTGTCTGACATAGGTCAGGGTGAGACCTGTCAAAATGTAAGGTTTGTTGTACAGCAGTTGAAGATTTGCATTTGGGCAACAGGTAACCTGGAATATCAAGCGTACTGCAAAACAGCCTTGAGAAATGAAACTTCTTAATCCTATGTCTTAACCCTTTCAATCGGAATTGAAGCTTCTAGAGATATCTAGAGCTTAGGAAGGAATGGTAAAACTATGCCACTAAATTTACTTCCAATACATCTTTAAATCATCTATTTCTTCACTGCATGCATACACACATGCACTTTCTTTACAGAAGTTATACTGTTAAAATGTTAAACTTCTATCTTGCTGGTTTATGGTAAAGAACAGCATCCCCAAATTGCTGATTTAGGACACATATGACAAAAACATACATGCTCTGCAAGATGTTACTGTGTAAGCATACTGGAGGGATGATCTAGAATCAGTGATTTGGGGCATATCTGAACGGGGAAAAAAACCCACTCCTGAAACTCTTTTCCAAATGCTGCTGGAGGTATGTCATTGACCTAGCCAGATATTTTTAGAACACAAGTCAGCTAAACTTCAAAGTCTGCTTCCCTGGGATATGGGAATGAATTGAACAGTGAATCTTTTCATCCTCTTTCAAGCTCATTAATCTTGTTACTGAATATAGCACTTCTTAAAAATTAAAATATTTCAGTGCCAAATTCAAAGAGAAATCATCCATTAAAGAGATATGCAAATACACACTGAGACATCAGGATTATTTTAGCATCTAAAGTAGAGAACATCACTGCGTTCCCATGCAATGCTCTCACATACCATGAGCAACCTGCCAGGTAGACAGCACTGCTAGGAGCTGCACCCTCTGTAACTCTGCACCATTTTAAAATCTAAGTTGCAATTTTTTAAAATTAAGAAAACAACCAATGTAAAAGATGACATTTTCATGTTCAGCCCTGCTTCCCATAGCTTGAGACAACAGAACATTTCCCACCTACCATTACTACAGCTCTTCTGCCCCTGTTATGAAAGGGAAACGATTATGACTTTCATTTTTCAGACTTTTAGCTCCACTCTTTCTGCTCCTCGTAGAGAAAATTTCTCCCATGAGCGGATCTCATGGGAAAACATCTCTGTAAGAGAAGGGACAAGTCCCCTGTGCACTTTACATAGAGACAGATGCAAGTAGCTTTCATGTACTTCAGTGACCCAGAGAGTCTACACTCCACCTGTGTGCCTTTTGCTCTCTATCCACTTCTTGGCATTTTTGAAGGCTCAAGGGCAGCTATGGGGACCTCCTAGCTACATAGGCAGGAGGAAGATTTAGGCTGTCACAATCCAATGAAACTGATAGACAAACCAGACTGCCTTCCCTGCTGCAGCCTAGCCACAGAGTGGAAGGCACAGAGACCCTATTAGCATTGCAATAAGGGACTCATATAAAACCATTTCTTGCTACATACAGGATATTTATCAAAACACTCTTCTACATGCAGAGCTCTGTTCTGTACAGAGCAGAAAGTGAACTTTTTTCTTTCCTCCCCTCAACAAAATCTCTCTCTCATTCTAATGAGGAAGGTAACCGACTCACCTGGCAATGATCTCTAAGAAAAGTGCTGGAAGTGTTTGCATTTTGTTTCCAAGGTCATTGGCACTGCAAGTCAGAGTTGAAACTCATGCCATTTCAGGAGACAGTGGTGGCACAACAGTTCCACAGAGCAATCTGTGTATTTCCTACTTCAGGGCATGAGAAATACCTGATGCTTGGCATGGTCCAGCACATTGCAGTGCGGCATGAGGTATGGGGAAAGATTTTTTTTAAATGATTGATAGCATAATCTCACAGGGACAATTAAGAAAGATCTGGGCAGAGGGGGGAAAGGGATCTTCAAGTGAAGAAACTTGTGTTTCTGCACAGCTGTGTGGCAGTTTTATGACAAAGCCCACCAAGGAGGGTTCCTCCTGACCCACCACTGCTCTATGCTTCTGGAGACTGTGGGGTCATTTTTAGGAATGGCACTTAATGCCTGCAGGAACACGGGCACAGCCCAGCCACACTGCTAATCCCCAAGCGTCTGCCTCCTGCTTACTGGTGTGGGCCCAAGATGCTTAGCACTAGGCAGACAAGTGCCCACCACCAGCACCCATAAGACGACCACGGCCCTCGGGACAAACGCATCCCAGATGCAGGGAAGCATCCTCAGGCTCAGAGAAGCACAGGGAGAATTTCCTGCGTGGACAACGTCAACTTTGTATCACTTTGGCTGAATGAAGGGACAAGTTTCTGAAAGCTTAGAAACAAAATCCTGCAGTGTCAGTGTGTCAAGTTGTCATTGTTCAGTGACCTAGTCAGCCTAGCAGCGTATGCAGGCCATTGCACTGAAAACAAGCTGGAACAGTAAACATGTGATATTCCTGGTTCATTTGATGAATATGGGAACATCAATCACGGCATGAAATACCTCAAAAAATAAGCTATTGCTGTTCATGCACCTTCTCTTAAATGAAATCATTAGCTTATAAAAAATTATAGACCTTGACTGTTTGAGTGTTTCATTGTTGAGCAATGGAGCTCTTTTTTTGCATTAAAATTTGGTTTTTGTTTACAAAGGAAAAAGTCAGGGTAGGGTTTAACATATAAAATGATATAATGATATGCTCCTTACTCAACTTTAAAACCAAACAGTAGTAAAAAATGACACATAGCACCAACATAAGAAAGCAAATAAATCTCAATCTTCTGTTGACTTTTACCATCACACCTCTGCTGCCCTGGTTTCTTGGGGCGCAGCTCAACTTAGCAGTTCAGTGGAAGAGTTTTCCTGGTCAGCACCAACTTCCCAGACCCAACTTCCTCGTTGCTGAAAGAATGTAGCAAAGGCAGCAGGTGCACAAAGGGCTTAAGGGACAATAAAAGGTGTGTGGAGTGGTAGAGAAAGCTTAACTAGAAACCTATAAACAAACCACAGTCAAAAAAGTGTATTACACTGTTAAGTATTTCATGCAAAATTGCTCGCCCATTCCTACGCGTTTCATATCTTCATACACGCACTGTGCAACTCCACAGGCGCTTGTGCCAGGCTGAAAAAGACTTCTGTGCCTCCTTGCTCCGATCCAGAGCCACAACAGCAGCGTCTGCATCTAACGATTTGTTAGGGGACTCATTGCATCCGCCCTCCCACGCACCTCCCGGTCCCAAACAGCTCAGCAGAGGCGGGCAAGCACCTGAAACGTGTAAGCGTTGCAAACTTCGCTGCAGTTAGCTCAGCATCGTGGCTGAGAGCATCCCGCAGCCGCAACGANGCAGGGGGCGCTCGGCGGGGCGTGGCGGCGCCGCTGCCAACGGCCAGGGGCGGGGGAGCGCAGGGCCCAGCGGGCAGGCGGCGGTGAGAGGGGATGGTGTTGCGGGAGCATCACCAGCCGCTTCCCGTCGATCTCCGGTCCCCTATAACGGATTCGAACTGAAAGGCGGGAGTCACCCTCCCCCATCCTTGCAGCGTGGCGTGTATTACGGGAAATGAAAAACACCCCGCGCCTCCCCTCCCTGGAGTCCCCCCGCCAGGCTCCGCCCCGCTGCGGGGGCCGGCAGAGCAGTTAAAGCTGTTGGGGACCGAACTGTGGTTAAAGCTCGGCACTGGGGGGAAAGGGGCATGTATGCGGCTTGTGCTGGGGGTGAGGGGCGCGGGAGCTTGATGGAGCTGTGTTGGGCGTGTGGTCGCGACAGGTGGAGGAAAGTTCCCCTCCCCTCCCGTCTCCTCTGCTCTACCCTGATGAGGCCGCACCTGGAGCATTGTGTCCAGGTCTGGGCTCCCTAGTTCAAGAGTGAGAGGAAACTGCTGGAGAGAGTCCATCGGAGGGCCCCAATGGTGATAAGGGGACCGGAGCATCTCTCAAAACGGAAGGCTGAGACCTAGGACAGTTTAGCCTGGAAAAGGGGAGATTGAGAATCTTTAAAATGCATATAAATATCCGACGGGTGGAGGCCACGAGGATGGGGCCTCCTCAGCGCCCAGTGATAGCACATGGAGCAACAGGTACAAACTAGAACACACGAGGTTTCACTTAAACATAAGGGAAAACTTCTTTCCTGTGAGGCTGACAAGAGCACAGCATCAGATTGCTCAGAGCAGTTGTGCAGTCTCTCCTCTGAGACTCTCAAAACCCCACTGGGTGGGATCCTGTGCAATCTGCTCTAGGTAAATCTGCTTTAGCAGGATGTTGCACTAGATCTTCAGAGATCCTTTCTA
>WBNM01013019.1:873-30364 GCA_013399055.1 Ramphastos sulfuratus | reverse complement strand
CTCAACTTAGCAGTTCAGTGGAAGAGTTTTCCTGGTCAGCACCAACTTCCCAGACCCAACTTCCTCGTTGCTGAAAGAATGTAGCAAAGGCAGCAGGTGCACAAAGGGCTTAAGGGACAATAAAAGGTGTGTGGAGTGGTAGAGAAAGCTTAACTAGAAACCTATAAACAAACCACAGTCAAAAAAGTGTATTACACTGTTAAGTATTTCATGCAAAATTGCTCGCCCATTCCTACGCGTTTCATATCTTCATACACGCACTGTGCAACTCCACAGGCGCTTGTGCCAGGCTGAAAAAGACTTCTGTGCCTCCTTGCTCCGATCAAGAGCCACAACAGCAGCGTCTGCATCTAACGATTTGTTAGGGGACTCATTGCATCCGCCCTCCCACGCACCTCCCGGTCCCAAACAGCTCAGCAGAGGCGGGCAAGCACCTGAAACGTGTAAGCGTTGCAAACTTCGCTGCAGTTAGCTCAGCATCGTGGCTGAGAGCATCCCGCAGCCGCAACGACTTTTTGCAGGCGCACGAAATGTGCCGAGCACTGCCGGGAAAAACGAAGAGCTGTCGCTGTCAACAACAAAACAGACAGCCCAGCCACGCTATGCGACTCAATCCGGACCGACCGCGCCTTGTTTCACCTTCCCCTCGCCCAAACACGTTTCTAACTCAAGCTCTTCCGCGGGGGACGATGTCTCCGCGATGCCCCCCGAGGACCTTTGGCAGATGCAAGGTGTGACCGCCAAGCGCGACTTGTCTCTGTAGGACGAGCCCCTCCATCCCCCGCACCGGGAGACCCCGGCTTCAAGGCACATGCAAGAGTCCCCGCCGCGTCGCGCCCCAGTCCACAGCCTCACCTGGTCCAGCGGGATGCCCAGCAGCCCGCTCAGCGGGTGCAGCAAGGTGGAGCCGGTGGTGCGGTAAAGGGCTCCCGGCGACTCGCCCATGCTGCATCCCCACCACCTTCCTCTATGGTCGCCACACGCCCCCAGCCCAGCCCGGCCCGGCCCGCACCGCACCACCCCGCCGCGACGGCCGCCGGGCCGCAGGGGGCGCTCGNCACCCCGCGCCTCCCCTCCCTGGAGTCCCCCCGCCAGGCTCCGCCCCGCTGCGGGGGCCGGCAGAGCAGTTAAAGCTGTTGGGGACCGAACTGTGGTTAAAGCTCGGCACTGGGGGGAAAGGGGCATGTATGCGGCTTGTGCTGGGGGTGAGGGGCGCGGGAGCTTGATGGAGCTGTGTTGGGCGTGTGGTCGCGACAGGTGGAGGAAAGTTCCCCTCCCCTCCCGTCTCCTCTGCTCTACCCTGATGAGGCCGCACCTGGAGCATTGTGTCCAGGTCTGGGCTCCCTAGTTCAAGAGTGAGAGGAAACTGCTGGAGAGAGTCCATCGGAGGGCCCCAATGGTGATAAGGGGACCGGAGCATCTCTCAAAACGGAAGGCTGAGACCTAGGACAGTTTAGCCTGGAAAAGGGGAGATTGAGAATCTTTAAAATGCATATAAATATCCGACGGGTGGAGGCCACGAGGATGGGGCCTCCTCAGCGCCCAGTGATAGCACATGGAGCAACAGGTACAAACTAGAACACACGAGGTTTCACTTAAACATAAGGGAAAACTTCTTTCCTGTGAGGCTGACAAGAGCACAGCATCAGATTGCTCAGAGCAGTTGTGCAGTCTCTCCTCTGAGACTCTCAAAACCCCACTGGGTGGGATCCTGTGCAATCTGCTCTAGGTAAATCTGCTTTAGCAGGATGTTGCACTAGATCTTCAGAGATCCTTTCTAACCCCCACCATTCTGTGTGGCAGGCCTTGCACGGGTGCATTACGTTCACTAGCAGTGGTACTGAGCTTACCATGGGCCAGGTGAGTGCCAAAGAGCCTATTCACAGCTGTCCTGTGCAGAGGGGAGATGGAGTTTCATCAACTAACACAGTTGTGATAAGGTTTTATTATTATTTTTAACACAGAGATCCCTTTTTTTTTTTCCCCAGTCATTGATCTTAGAAGTACTGGTGCTTTTAATGGAGAATTGCCAAACATTCAGCCAGTGATTCATGTTGCTGGAAAATAAGATGCATGTGATTTGGGGAGAGTGCCTTCTCTTTGGTAGGAGAAAGAAATTAAAAAGGAGTGGGAGTATTAAGTGTTATTTTGCATTTTACATTTTGTGTGTTTATTTTGTAAGTGAAATATGGCCATTAAAATGATACTTCTGCCAAGATCATCTTATCTGCAGAAGGAGTGTTCTTACACTTGTCCCAGACAATGTGGTATTATGTTGCAAGGAGAGCTCAGGGAGCACTGTTCAGCTTGTGCTGTGGACATGCTTGGAACCTGAAATACCCTAAAAGGTTTTTGCAGGCACAGTTTCAGGCTCTGCAATTCCCGGTTGTGGCATCTGAAACCACAGCAGTGGCTTAAAATTGTAGTGTGCTGAATTCAAAGTGTCCTGCTTATACTGTGCAGTTGAGTGCTGTGCTGGAAAAACCTGGCAAAAATTGTTCAATATGGAAGGCATTCCACAGCAACAACATTCTCTTAATACTGGTTTAGTGGTTCCAGTTTGAATAGATCTATAAATATATATACGTACATGCATGCACACACATACTTTGAGCAGGGAAAGTAAGCAGTTTGGAAGGACTGGCATAAGACTTCCTAACACTTTCCATTAGAAGGCTGTCTTTACAGTTGTTTAACATTTGCCAGCCTGAAACTATCTGGACAGAACTTTCCATGGACTGTGTCCACTGCAAGCAGTCTGCTTGTCGAGCTTCAGCTAAAACCATTGACCTGCTTTTGGGAGCAGAATAAAGAGTGATTTATTACATGCTTACTAAAGATATTCTCAAAGTTTGTACCTCTGGGATGGTGACTTAAAGTTTAGATGTGGTTGTTTTCCTGGAATCGAGGAAATGCCTTTCATTATCTTTGTGAAACTACTCAAGAGTGACCAATTGCCAGAGTTCTGGGGGGGGAAGCCAAACATAATCCATGCAGAGATTCAGGGGGTCAGTATATGACATGTCTGAAGACCATAAGAATTCTTCATCCCTTCACATCTCTATGATGTGACTGGACTCCATCTATTTCTGCCACTACAGGAGCAGAGTGGGATATCACAAGGCTCAAGACACAGGAACCCAGAAGAGTATGATTGTCTGTCTATAGTCAATACTCAGCCATCTGGGCTTTATGTGGTGGTAGAACAGCTGCTCTGGAAAAACATCTGGAAGGAGAAAAGGACAGATGGAGAAAGCCAGGAGCAAGAGCACAAGAAAGGAGGAAGATGGCAGTTCTGAAGTGGGTTAACACATGAAGCCAGATGAAGAGCAAATTGGGCTACAGTTGTGAAGGACAAGGAACAAAGGGAGCTATGGTTGGGAGGAGAGAATTACGGAAGTGTATCAGCAAGAAGGGGCTGGGACAGAATGAGAAGAAAGACAAGATAGTGTTCAGATGAAAGCACTGGGGACACAGGTGGAGCTGAGAGCAGCAACAGAGGAGGAACAAAAACTGTAATAAGAAAACTTACTACTGTCAAAAACTACTATTCCTGCATTTCAGTGTTCCTTTTTTTATGCTTAGCTTGTAGATTTGAAATACATAAGCAAAATACTGCCAGTCCTACAGCTTATAGTCACAGAAGGTTCATAGAACCCCAAAAAGATTCTTCAGTTTTGTTTGGTGTCTCCTCCTTCAATACCTCATTGCTTCTTGAGGAGCTTTAGTAGCAAGGTTGTAGGAGAATACAGATGCATGGATCCAGCAGTACAGTGTATTAGGCAAGTGTTGCAAGCCCAAGTACTGGAAATAGGAAAGCATAACTTACTGATAACCATACATGTCTAAACCAGACACTGAACTGGGTGAAGCCCCAGCTGTCAGTGTTTGGTAACGGGATCAAAACAGGCCCTGACATTCCTTTTGTCTTGCTTATCACAGCAGTTAACTATTCCCACCACAATCAACTTGCAGAAGTTGATTTTTTCAGTAGAAGACATCAAGTTTGAAAGGCCCATCAAGNGGGAACTCCCCAACCATCACAATGTAGCCCCTTTGGAATGCAATGTGTGCATGAAGCTTTGACAACAAAGCTCTGAGGACACATCAATGGGTTTTGTCTTCCTTGTTCTCCCCAGAAGGGATACNAAAGGCCCATCAAGAAATGTTTGTACTGCAGAAAAACCCAGTACTGATATGGCTACAGTCCCACCCCACCATTTACACAACAGAAATCTGAGGTATAAATGTATGTGCGACAGAGTGTATTTTGTCCTGGGTGCTTACGTGTGTAATTATAATTGTATTTTCTTAAAGCAATTTCTGCAGTTAAGTTCCTTTTGCTGGCAATTGTAAAGAGTCTGTATGTACATTGCAAGAGTAAATAAAATGTGTTATTCATGTATCTGAGTCCTTAAATGCAACCAGACTTACAGCAAAATGGGGCATCTGGTGTTAGACCTATAGCAACCCATCCTAATTGGCATCCCTATTAAGAGGTAAGTCCAGACGACCCTAACCCCTCTGATCTCTGAGGACTTTGGCTAAAATGCAAGGGGTTCATCTCTTACTAAATTTACTCCCATTCCACACAACTGCAAATCTCTGCTCCTGGAAAGGGAAGCCCTGCAGTTAGAGACAATTGAGCTGGTATTGCATGGAGCTAAGGAACATTCAACAGGGCTAAATTGATCTGAGAGCACACCCCTGGACCCAAACTAGCTCAGCAAATGTACATTCATGGTACTCTACACTTAGACTAGAAAGCTCTCCTATACCCTACCATGCTTGAATGGGCTCATTCTGAGTATCTTTATGCCACTGCAATATTTGATTTATAAACTAATGCACTTGGAAATTGTACATGACTATGTCTTAACCTCTTCTTCACTGGCAAGATCACCCACATAGTGTAGCCATAAAGTCTCAGGCCAAGAGGTTATTGAGGTTTCTGACAGTGACAGTTGCAGATGCTTAGGCAAGGTGAACAAGAAACAGCAAATACAGAGCTATCTTTCACTTTGGACATTCTCCCAGCTTCTGGCCACCAGGACTTTCCAAGGCAGAAATTTAATCTGGAATATCATGTTTAATGGCCTTTGATGGGCCTGTGTTACATGTCTTTATGAATTTACTTATAATTTTGACCTCCACAGTATCCCATGAGTTCTGCTATTTAATTATATGCTGTGTGAAAAAGTACTTCCTTTGGTTTATTTTAAAGCAGCTGCCTTGTAATTTCATTGGGTTTTGTCTTGTGCTGTGAGATATGAGTAATCATTGCTTAATTACCTCCCCCGTACTATTCAGAACTTCATATACCCTGAGTTGTTTTTTGTCCTCACTGAGGAGTCTAGTTAATCTCTTGTTATATTGAAGTTATTGGTATTTTTGTTCATCCTTTTCACCCTTCTCTGTTTCTCTTTTTGAAAAGGAAAGACTATAGATTTAGGTACTAACATAATGTTTTGTTCTATATTCCTCTTCCAAGAATTCATAGCACTTTCCCCAGTGACCTAAGAGTCTATTTTCTGAACATTAATAGGTAATTTGCAGCCTAATATGTATGTATAATTGAAAGTAGCTTTTTCCTGATTCCATTTATCAGTATTAAATGTTAACAGTCTTTAAATTGCCCCACAATACAACATGGAATCTGTTGCAACTCCGTTATGAAGCTTTGATTATCCTGAGTTATTTTGTATCCTCTTTCTGTCTTCTCATCTCCTTTTCCAAAAACATAATGTGTTTAACAGGATAGATTCCTTCATATTAATTTCCAACTTGACATTTATTCTCATCCTTTATTTATTTCCCTTTAAACAACTATTAAACCGGGAGAGAATATTCCCTACTATTATGGGATAATTTAATTCCGTGAATATGAAACCTTACTGCCAGTGATCTGGAAATACAAGTATGTTTTCTTGACAGGATCACACTTAGAGAGAGCTCTAATGGATTTGTGATGTGTAAGTTTGGTAGAATAGCTCTAGTTTCCCCATTATATTGTGGTTACCAGGGTGTCCACACTTTTCATCATTTGCTGTACAGTTTCTACTAGTCTGCATATAGAAATGAGTGCTGCTCTGTGATTCTCTGACCCTGCTTGATTGATATTGTTCCATATGGTGATTATTATTCTTCAGTGGAAGATTTTGGTTTATGGTTGATTTGGTTGGGAATTAACTGACCGAGGCAGGAATTATAAAAATATAGCTATTTTATTTTCCTGAAAAGCCCCAGCCCAAAACTAGATACAAAACTAGTTAAATTTTGTTTACAGTTTCTAATTTGGTCAGGAATCTTCACAAGGATGCTTATGGGCAATTTTAGGAATTTAGGAAAGTCAGAGAGTGGAAAAGGCTAAGCTACAAGACAGCTTTATCCCACTTATAAATCAGGCCGAACAGAATGCCTAGGGAATGGCTGATTTTACTCATGAGGTTGGAATAGGAATTTAGAGATGATCCCTGCTGAATCTCTGTGGCAGCCTCTGAAACTGCAAGCTAGAATCATAGAATGTCAGGGGCTGGAAGGGACCTTGAAAGATCATCTGGTCCAGCCGCCCTGCCAGAGGCAGGATCACCTAGAGCAGATCACACTGGAGCACATCCAGATGGTTCTTGAATATATCCAGAGGGGAAGACTCCACAACCTCCCTGGTTAGCTGGTTCCAGTGCTCTGTCACCCTCACAATGAAAAAATTCTTCCTCAGGTTCACATGGAACCTCCTATGCCTCAACTTCCACCCATTGCCCCTTGTCCTGTCACTGGGCATCATTGAGAAGAGGCTGGCTCCATCCTCCTGCCACTCACCCTTTACATATTTATATACATGAATGAGGTCACCCCTTAGTCATCTCCTCTCCAAGCTAAAAAGCCCCAGCTCCCTCAGTCTCTCCTCATAAAGAAGATATTCAACTTCCTTAATCATTTTCGTGGCTCCACACTGGACTTTCTCAAGCAGCTCCCTGTCCTTCTTGAGCTGGGGGGCCCAGAACTGGACACAATACTCCAGATGAGGCCTCAGCAGGGCAGAGTAGAGGGGAAGGAGAACCTCTCTTTACCTACTAACCACAGCCCTTCTGATACACCCCAGGATGGCATTGGCCTTCCTGGCCACAAGAGCACACTGCTGGCTCGTGCCCATCCTTCCATCCACGAGGACTCCCAAGTCCTTCTCCCCTTCACTGCTCTCCAGCAGGTCAGTCCCCAGTCATGGATCCACACGGCAAAGTCTGATGCAAATAAAAACCTGCCAAAGTCAATGTGTCTCAGACACAGCTTCCATGAGGCAAATCTCGTGAAGCAGCATTGCCTTAGCAGTGCAGGGAAAAAGCTGAACTGCTGGAGTGTTCCCACAACAGCAGTGGTTTATGGCAGAGACAGAGCCAGGGTCCTTCCAGCAGGAAGCCAGGATGCGGTGGTCCAACGAGAAGCCAGGTCTGGATGCCACTGGCATGTCTCTCTCAAATGGATCTAAAGACTTGCTGGGCTTGCAGACTTGTGGAGGAACAGAATGAACTGTGCAAGAGAGGGACTAGAGTGGAACTGCACAGAACTGTGTGAAAGCAGGAGCTGCGCAGGCATTTTTCCTCACTCTATATATAACATTTCTAGACAATGTGTCCAATGCCAAATATATACTGGGTGCAAAGAACCCAGCCAATCACCAGCCAGTTCCAGGCTTTCCCATGTGTGGAAAAGGGCACCTTTTGCTGTTGCCCCTTCAAGCTCGCAGCGTGGGGGGAAGCAGTTTTACACCTTCTTCTTCCCCCATTCAAATCTCCAGAGATGGAGGCTGGAGAAGAAGGGATTTTGGAGTGCCCTGCCACAGTGATTTAAACAGCAGTATAGAATTCCCTGGGCAATGCAGACAGTTCAGTCATTTAATAGGAAACACAAGAATGAAGGTTGCCACTGCAACAACCAAGCAGTGTAGCATCATTCTAAGACATCTAGAAAGATCAGTAGAAGTGTTTGTCATTAAAAAGTCCCTTTTATCTTGTCAGAGGTGTTTTAAACTCTGGCTATGCCAACACTGATTTTGGATGAATCCAGAAAAGGTTGGATAAAGAAGGTTAGAGGCAGGCGAGAAAGGGAGAAGAAACAAAGAATTTTATTCCACAATTGAGGAAATAATGATGTGAAAGTCCCTGTAAGGTATCCTACCTGTGTGTATGAAAGTTGCCAGAGATGAGCTAGAAATTATTCCTGTGCTCCTTTTGCTTCAGAATGAAGAGGAATGGGTTTGTTTTCAAATCCTGATTCTTTTTGATGTTGGAAATTCAAGCATAGGGATGAACTGCCTGTGGATGAACTGCAGGTCTAGAAGACACACAATATTGTAAGAAACAAAGGTGAGCAACTGAGAAAGTGGTCAGCTGTTTTTCCCTAGGTAACATACATATATCTGCCTGGTTGTGAAGTCGTTGCACTGATCACCTTCACCTTTACCAAAAGAGAATGTTACCTGCTGAAGGAGGCTTCAGAGATCACGGGATAATGATTTTTAATGTTTTCAAATAATAGTGAATTAGAATCAGGACCTATTGAAGCAAACTTAAAGACAACAGAAGATGACAAACAGAGGTTTACATGTATGTTATAGCTTGTGACTCATTCTACCAACATGAGGCCTTCTGTGTCTAGATGCAGTTTTGGACCCTAGCTACTTTTCTTGCTGCTGAGAGGAATCTCTTGACTTTAACAAAACCAATGGTCATAAGGCAGACACATGTAAGTATAGAAAGATTCTTTATCCTGTTTGCTACTGAGTTAAAAAGAAGTTGGTTTATATCAAATCTTTTTGTGAGCTTTACTACTTTTCATTCAGGAACATTTTGAGATGCGAAAGACTCTGTGTAACACAGCTTGAAACTAAAATCCTGGAAGAGCATTTTGTGATTTACAAAATGAGAAACTGGAAAAACTGAAGTTTAGTACAGATTACTCATAACTGATATTAAAAAGGTAAATGTTCATGGAAATAGTTCACAATCCAAGCAGTAATTCATGAATTTGTGGAGATTTCAGTTCCACTACATTTAAGGAAACCAAGAGAAAGATTTTATAAGGAAAACAGAAGATGTCAAGAATCTTGAAATAATAGTTTACAATTAAAAAAAAAGTTGTTTTAGTAATATAAGGAAAACAGAAGATCTCAAGGAGTCTTGAAATAATGGTTTACAATTAAAAATAAAAAAGTTTTACTAATCATAGAATCATAGAATGGTAAGGTTGGAAGGGACCTCAAGGATCATCTAGTTTCAACCCCCTGCCATAGGCAGGGACACTTCCCATTAGTACAGGTTACTCAAGGCCTCGTCCAACCTGGCCTTGAATGGTTGGACGTTCACGAGCAACCACAAGCAGTGGTTGCTCCAGGGAGGCAGCAGCCACAACCTCCCTGGGCAACCTGTTCCAGTGTCTCACCACCCTCACTGGAAAGAACTTCCTCCTAACATCCAGTCTAAATCTCCCCTCTGCCAGTTTAAACCCTTTTCCCCTTGTCCTGTCATTGCAAGACCTTGTAAATAGTCCCTCCCCGGCCTTCCTGTAGGCCCCCTTCAGATACTGGAAGGCTACTATAAGGTCTCCTCAAAGCCTTCTCTTCTCCAGGCTGCAGAGCCCCAAATCTCTCAGCCTTTCCTCAGAGCAGAGCTGAGCATCTTCGTGGCCTTCCTCTGGACCCGCTCCAACACTTCCATGTCCTTCCTGTGCTCGGGGCTCCAGAACTGCACACAGTACTCCAGATGGGGTCTGACGAGAGCAGAGTAAAGGGGCATAATGGTTGTATTCTTAAGAAAGGCTTTGCAGAACAGTCATAGTTCATGAAAATTTTTGATAGTAACACTCCTTCAAAATTCCAGGTTTAAGTTTACTGTATCCAGCATAATTCTTCTTACTTATGCAAAATGAAAACAGAAGACGGCGATAATTTCATACAGCAGACCCGTTCGGCTCCTTTGCATTTTACATCGCCGGCAACGTAGTTTTCTTTATTACCGTCCCGGTCTCCACAGGACAAGTGCCTTAGCGTTTGTTCTCTGCTACCATCTAGAGGGAGAACTCTGCAGCACAGAAAAAAGTCATTTCAACTGCTGGAAAGTTACAGCAATCGTTCCAGTTGTTTATATCATAGTTGTTTCTCAGAAATCTTTTTTGCAATGAGTAGATGAGGGGAAAACGTCTTAATCAGTCAAGAGTTACAGTTATCAGAGAGCTATTCTAATGGTTTTGGTTTTTTTTTTAAGTTGTAATGTTTTTATATAAAGAAAAAATAAACTTGTATAAGCAAACAAATTCTACCAATTGTAGTTAAAAGTCTCATGGAAAAAATATTAAATTACGTTGCAGGAATCACTCAGTGCTGGTGCATGGATTTAGAAAGCCAAGATTTACAAAGTTTTTTGTCCACTAATGCTATCAAATACCACTGTTAGCTAAAGCAACTGCTCTGAAACATGTAGTGCCTGAATAAAGTATCCAATAACAGTAGTGCTGACTGAACCCTTTGTCCTACAGTACACTGTTAAAGAGGTCTAATATTGTGTACTGCTGTTATAGCTGTGGATAGTCATGACTTCTTCAAATAAATACTGTCCAGAGGGGAAAAAAATACATTAGAGATAAGTATGATTTGAAGCCGAAGAGTGTTTTTTAAGATAACCAATATATGAGTTATGTAACTACAAGAAATTCTAGATTGCAAAGATTTTCTAATCTGTTTGTTTCGCAGAAGTTGCCTTTTTTTTTTTTTTTTTTTTTTTTATTGGTACTTCATTACTCTGCTGAGTGAATACCTGTAGAGATCTAGTCAACATGTGCTCAAGCAGAATCTCATCCAGACTCTCATTGTGTCTTGTTTACTGAAACATTTTTTCCCCTGCAACACTGAAAACTTTACCCTTGTCCAAAGAGAATGCTACTGCAAACCATGTTTCCTAAATTCATCTCTTTGAACATGCCACTCCTGGGTTTGCACATTCTGTTTTGCTCCATCTTGTGTCATTCTTCCTTTTCTAGGTTCCCGTTGTCTATCTGTCCACCCTGAGACAAGCGTTAGCCCTTATGTTACATTTTCAAACAATCACTCCAGGGTTTTCTTCTGAACTTGCCCTTTTACAATTAGGAGTTGACCCCAATAAACATGCAAGATTAATATACTAGCCTCTTTTTAATTACTTCTAAAATTTTTTTTTCCATATTGTTTCAAGGAGAGGAAAACGCTACTGAAAGCTTGTCAACAGAGAGCTGTTATGCTGAGATCACAACATATTCACTGATTAGTGCTGTCTTTTTGTTTCCTTGGCCTCCTGTGCCAGCTGGTCTATATCCAGCTTTGAATCCTTCCTCCAACTTAGATCATTAGCCCCTTCAGCCGGGGCTGCCTGCTTTATTCTGGGCTTGTGTCACATTCAGCCAAACAGGCTGTTCCTCTATAAATACAGATGCTGGATACAGTGATAATAAACATAACAAATGTATTACTTCTGTGATTATTTATTGTAAGTATAATATTTATATGCTTAGGGAAAGGACTGAATACCACACCCAGTATGCTCCACCAGAAAGAACATGACCCAGTTAACAATGGGATCTTTAGGTGTGTTTTCATCACTGGCAAAGGCAGAAACCCTGCTGGCTGATCTGCAAAACATTGATGATGATGTTTGTTTTAGAGGCAGTCACTTAACAGACCCTTCTGGGTGAATGAGTTTGTGTTACTACCTCGGGCCAGGGTTATCAAAGAAAAGTTGCCGATACTACAAGGAAGAGAATCTGAGACATTCACCTTCAGATTGTCCTGTCAGCCACATCTGTCAACAAATATTTCATAAACTTCTTGTGGATGTTGGCTCACCTCCTGGCTGTCTCATAAGCATGAGGCTACTTCTGCAGGGAAAAAAGGAAAATTGATTAAGGAAAATAGTTTAGGTGAATTTGAGCATTGTCTGCTTCAGTAGCTGCTCAGAGACAGTACCATGCCTATAATGTTAAGTGACTGTATGTGAACAAATTCCAGGTTTCTTAGCAGTGCAGGAAAAATAATCATCTGCCCTACTATAAAGCCAGACATCCATGTAAGTGTTTACTTTTATTTGTGGTCCAACTAGAGTGGTCTGATAACACAGTGTGCATTTCCCACAAGGCTAAGATGATGCAGATGCAGCCATTAGGGTGATGGAGATAGCTAATGCAGCTAAGTTCCACTCGCACATTGCTGCCAGTAGAGAGATTCATTGGCTGTAAGGCCAGATGGAACCAGAGTGGTCACAAAGTCTGAACTAGTGGGAGAGAATGAAATTTCATTTTAGAAGGATTCAACTTTCCTTTCATCCTCCTACATCATCTTTCTCTCCACTAAATCAGTTTTGGGTTTCATTTGGAGAATATGTGTGGGGGTTTGGTGATTAATCTCTAACTAAGATTCTTCCCTTGCATTTGAGGAGAACCTTTGCTTAGCTTCTCATTTAGTTTTACATATTTTCAATAGTTCTGTGTGAAAAGATGTCGAGTTTCTCTACAAAAAATTCCTCTGTGACTTTGTACTGCAGAGGTGGCCACCTGAACTCTCGGAAACACGTTCTGTACTCAGTAATGGAGCTTATCTCAGAAGAGAAAATTAAAAGGTTCAAAGGTTAAAGACTTACAAAATAAAATGCACTCTGATGAGGTAACAAGGTTTTTGCAACGAGCATTTCTTGTTCAGACTAAGGCCTAACTTTAAGAAAGACAAGTACTCTAGCTTTTAAAATTGCTAGGGATAGAGAATAGTTATAACCCTAGCAAAGTTATTCTAATGGATAATTGCTCTGACAGAGGAAAACAAAACAAAATGAAAAATACTTAATGTAGAGGAAGTCCTGATTCTTCTGTCATGAACAGATAAAATAGAAGTTATAATTTTGCAATTCCTGTAACAAAAAACCTGAACATATCTAAATCAGAAACCAACTCAGTTAGTAACTCTCATAAAAAATGAAACCCCAAATCAAAATTGCCAACCTAGAAATGTAAAACACACCATGACTTTCCCAGTATGCTTTATTCATATGGACTGTACTTTGTCTTAACAGAAGAGTGCTGAAGCAGGTCATCTGTAGCATTCAACAGGAAGACATCTAGTCCTCACAACCCTCTGTTTAGGTAGGATGCAACCTCTTCTGTAATGAGAACTTCCAGAATATTTTTCCTTGTTTTCCTTCGGCATGATTTCTGAGGTGCAATTAGACCTGCTCCAGAGCCTTAGTTGAAGACATGCTTAAGAGGGTTCTGCTGTTTCCACCTGGTTCCATAGGAATATTTTCTTTCCTCTATCCCACTGCTAGAATCCCTGGTCCAATATGAGCTTTCTTCATATGAGGTCATTGTTTGTGTCACCACACAGACAAAACAGATCCTTCTGAAGTGGATGACCCAATTACTGTGGTAACAGATGGGCCACTGTACAATGCACTTGCAGTTGACTGCTTGCAAACATGTTTTTAAACGGATATCATAATAATTTGCTTCACAGGAACTGACAAATTGCTTTCTACTTGACAGAGTATGATATGGATCTGTAGTAGTAACAATCTTCTATACAGTTAATGAAGGAACCCAGAATCATAGAATGCATTAGGCTGGAAAGGACCTTTAGTGTTCGTCTAGTCCAGCCCCCCTGCAGTGAGCAGGAACATCTACCACTAGGTTAGGCTGGTCAGAGCCCAGGCCAACCTGACCTTGAATATTGCCACAGATGGGACATCTACGACCTCAGTGGGCCACCTGTGCCAGTGTTCTACCATCCTCATCTCCTTTTACATTCCATGCATAGCCAAGGTTGACAAGAGGGGTGATCACCATTACTTAGTTATGGTGTAGTATGAGTACATACATAGCATGAAATCCTGTAGCTTCTGTTGAAGTCTGCTACTTGCCTGAAATATCCCAATGAGAAAGTGTTTAGGCTTTTGATATAACCTAGGTTTCTCCTCTCTAGCTAGGCTGCAGGTTTGTCTTACAGACTGCTTCTCTAGCTTATTGCTGAGCACCACTATGGGTGACATATTCTAGCTATATGGGCTATTTCAAATGCTGCTACTGATTTGAAGGGCCTGGCCTGAGATTTTCAGGGTGAGCTTGCTGATGTCTTGTAAACCAAGTAGTGGAATGATTTTGATTTAAATTCAAAAAGTAGAAGATTGCAGTTAATGTCTGCCATGTAAACAGAGGGCTACATGCAAGTGTTGTTTGTCTTGAAAAAGATAAAGGAGTGGTTCCATCTCTTCTGCTTCACTGTGTCTACCAATAGGAAACATCTTCTCACCCAGGCTGTGGGACCAGTGAAATGAAGCAGTAGCAGGACACTATCTGAAAAAGAGCAATAGTCAGGACTCCAATCCCAAACCCCCACATATGCAGGAAAAAAAACCTCTCCTCAGACATTGCAGAGCTTATTCAGTGACTGTGCTGTCATATCCTGACTCTTCCCACAAGATGCTCTATCTCTTGGGATGTGCAGAAGAAAACAATAGGGTGCGAGAGAGAATTAATGCTGCTGAGAGTACATCAACTCCAAATGTCCCTGCTCAGCAGTCCCTGCATCCCCATTGCACTGGATTTGCCAACTTTTCCACATGGCCCTGAACTGTGGACTTGACAGCAAGAGAGGGAAGGAAAAGGAAGGCAATTTGCCCTCTCCACACTGGCAAACCATAGCTTTGCACAACAATTTTTCCTCCTGTAGATTTTTTTCTGAGCGTGCGAGTGGAAGGGGAGGTTGATAACAGCATCCCAGAGGTTTACATTAAGGCTTCTGAAGGCTAAAACTATCCTGTGCTGTATGAGATGGTAAAACATGACCTAATGTTGCAATGCCCATTCTAATTTGCCTGTGCTTAATTCAACTCAAACTGGGTGTCCAGATAATTAAGAGCTGATTGCTTGCTCAAACTGTTCCTTTGGTTTCTCAAATGTGGTACTATCATAAATGAAAAAATAACCCAAACATTATGTCACAAAGGACAAATTGATTGCTTTAATATCCTTGCAGATACAGCATCTGTCTTCATTTTTGGATATGGCAAAGAGTGCAAGGCACACAGATAATCCTAATATTCCCAAGGGACATAATGGAAAGAAAACAAGAAAATTAAAATCTTGAGCAAATAGCTTTCATGTTTCTGGCACCATCTTTGGGGTTCCTTAGCCTGAGAGGGCTGAGTGCAAGAAAACTGCAGCTACTGATTCATAGTTGCAAGGGAGATGCCAGCAATTATTTCCTAAGTACGTGACTACACACAAAGATGGTGTTTGGCTTCCATTTTATACAATGCAAAATTCTGTAGCTTAGGAAATAGCCTAAATTATTTACTGCTGGAATGTAAAACCAATTGGCTTTTAGCACTTGGAGTTAATTTCTGAATTCAAGACTATGAACAGGAAAAGCAAGAAAGTACATACTTGGAAAATAATTATTATCCAAGCAAATATTTCAAGAGCCTATTTGACAGTTAAAGTTTGAAGAGGAAAGTCTATTGTAAATAGAAGTGAACATTGGATATTATACATGGGCAGGAGTATAACAGAAACTTCTAGATGGTTAGCAGCCATGCTGAGAAGCATACAATTGATGAGCTAGGATAAGTGGAAGTGAATTAACCATTTTTTAAAAGCTGTGCTAATAGTTTATTTTGACCCTATAAATTATGTGTGTGTCTTTGGCCTAAGGAAACTTGAGAACATTGAACTTCATGGAGGGCTCTGCTCTGTTTTGATTTATCAGAACAGATGAGAATAAAAGTTTTATATTCTACTTTACTTCAGATATACAACCTCTCATATTTATCAACTGATTCTTAGGTTAAATTCTCTGGGTTTTCTTCTCTGTAATACACTGGATTTTTTTTTATTAGATATACTTTATAAAAGACTTCGGTGAGAACTGGCCAAGCAAAAGCTCCTCAGCAATGCTGCCTGCATTTTTAAATGCTATTCTGTTGCCAGATAGCTCCATTTTGACATTGTACCCTTGTAGTTTACAGTGAAACTGCCTCAGAACATTCCCTTATTGAGGCTTTTCTAGTCTTGAAAAACCACTCCATACTCGCAGACCTCTCTCCCAAATATGATGCTGAAGTCTGAGTGTCATCACTAAGCATGTGCTTTGTAAAAGCTCCTTAAATATATTACTGTTTTGGAGTTTGTTTTGTTTTTCAAAGAAAAATCCCATATTATCAATAAAATGGGCAGTATTCAAAGGCATGTTTAATAAATGGAAAATGGATAGTAGCAAGTCAATGTAGAATAAAAGTTAAACAGGAAATAAAGGTCAATAAATTGCTTTGACAGAAAGATACTTTTGCAGGGCTTGTTAGTCTGACATCTTTATTATATTTGTGGTTATTATTAAATGAAGATAGTAAAATTGTTTCAGGGCTGTAAATATCACTTCCCATAACATTTGTGGATAATACAGATTTGCCTGATTAGAGTTACTGGAGTGGACAGGACACTTATAAAGAGAAATCCGAGTCATTCTGGGGTGACCTGGACCTTTTCAAACAAATTGCAGCCAAACATCTGACTGCAGGAAACAGAGGCTCTGCCTGTAGCATGGAAGGCTGCAGGTTGGCCACCAGTGACTCCTGGAGGGGAACTGCAAGAAACAGCTGAACCAAGTCTCCAAGTGCAATGCCGAGAATCGGCACAGCTTGGAAATTAATGCAGAGAGAACTGGTAGGAAGGAGAGAGTTGAGAACTGAGACTAAACTAGAAGTCTGCCTAACTGCATTAGCTATCCTTAATCAAAAGGATGTCTTAAAAATGAGTGTTGAAACAGAAGAGAGCAGCAGTATATTACAGAGCTGTAGAAAATACCTTATGAGCAGAGAGCTGTTATAAAATTCAGGTTTGAACAGAATGTGTAAGTACCTTCTAAGGAAGGAAGTATGGAATGGCTGTAGACTAAGAACAACAAATAACAGTCAATGACTGGAAATTTGAGCTGTGTACTTTGAAAGAGGCAGTAAGCTGAAATTATTTAAAAAAAAAAAAAAAAAAGGTGGGGAACATTCCATGTTTTGTTGATATTAAAATAAAATTTTAATTTATTTCCAAGAGCTGGAGTTTATTATTCCAACAAAACCCAAGTCATTGGGTGAACTAGTAAGATGTATCAGTGAAATTTAGGAGTCCATAATATCACACAATCACAGAACTTTAGAGGTTGGAAGGAACCTCCAGAGATCATCAAGTCCAATCTCCCTGCCATGGCAGGATCCCCTAGGGTAGTTCACACAGGAGTGCATCCAGGCAGGTTTTGAAAGTCTCCAGAGGAGACTTCACAACCTCTCTGGGCAGCCTGTTCCAGTGCTCCCACTGTAAAGAAGTTTCTCCTCATGTTGAGGTGAAACCTTCTATGTTCCAATTTGTAGCCATTGCTCCTTGTCTAATTGCTGCTGACCACTGAAAAGAGATTGGCCCCATCCACTTGACACCCACCCCTCAGATATTTGCACACATTGATCAGATCCCCTCTCAGTCTTCTCCAGACTAAACAGCCTCAGGTGTCTCAGTCTCTCTCTATAGGGGAGATGCTCAAGTCCCCCAGTGATCCTCGTGGCTTTCTGCTGGACCCTTTGCAGCAGGTCCCTGTCTCTCTTGAACTGGGGAGCCCAAAATTTGACACAGTATTCCAGGTGTGGTCTCACTGGGACAGAGTAGAGGGGGAGAAGAACCTCCCTAGACCTGCTGGCCACACTTTCCCTGATGCACCCCAGGATGCCATTGTTTCTCTTGGCCACAAGGGCACATTGGTGGCCCATGCAGAACTTGCTGTCCACCAGGACTCCAAGGTCCTCCAAAACAAAGTGTCCATATTCAAGTGGTTTACCAAGAATTGTCCTGGGCAAACAGTGAGTCCTGAACTGTTGCCTAGAAACATTGTGGGAGCATGATACTTAGTCTAGACCAAACCCATGCTAGCAACTCTTCTAATAATTTTAAAGCTTGTTTTTTTTTTTTAAAAAAAACAACTAAAATCCATGTCCAGAAGTGTTCCCTGATACTCTTTAATTTCTTAGTAACACATATGTCTGTGTACAGATAACCTAATTTTAGATTTTTTATTCTAGGTTTCTTTTTCTTTTTCTTTTTCTTCTTCTTCTTTTTTTTTTTTTTTTAATTCTTTTTTAAAGTAAAAGGAACAAATCAGTTCCTTAAAAAAAATTGAGAAGGGAAGGGAAGAGATAGGGGTGGGGGTGGGGGTAGGGGTAGGGAAAGGGATAGGGGTAGGGGTAGGGGTAGGGAAAGGGGCAGAGGAAGGAGTAGGGGAAGGGAAAGGGAAAGGGAAAGGGAAAGACATAACACATTCCAATCCATGCTTTCTAAATGTACCTTGCCTGGATGTTTAACGTTGCACAGTTGGTGCCAAAAGATCTCAATGCACACATCATCTGAACCTAAATGGGTCTTGTGGAAACAAATGATAAGCACATACCAAAACTCAGAAACAGAGAAGGATTTTTTTTCCTTCCCTGTACCCCATTCCCTGGCTGTTAACAAAAGGGTTACTTCTGCTATTTCTTTCATTTACATCCCAATTTAAATTGTTAATGCTTGCACAATTCTATATGAAGGGTAACTTCATTTTAACTCTGTTGGAGGCTATCTTCAGGTGCCTGGGAGTGAGCAGGTTCAATGACAATTTTGCATTGTTATGATTTCATTGAGCACAAGAAGATGCTCTTTAAACAAACAGTTGCAATGGCAGGCAGTGAAACAAGCATTCACCAAATTACTCACTGACCTCATAACTCGCACTAGTACAATTGATTTTATTTACCCTTAAATCACAGTCAGCCTAAATAGGCATCACCAAGGAAACCCAGCTATTAAAAAAGCTTGACTGCACTTGGTTATTAGCTTTGTATTTTCTCAGTAGCAATCATTGCTTCCTTAAGTAAACAATGATTTAAACTGATTGTAAACTGAGTAGAAAGGACGCAAAGAGTTGAGAAGACTTGGATATGTATGTTTGTGTTTGGCCATGGTCATTTTATGTGGGATTTTTCTGGCAGGTGAGTGGAGCTTTATAAACTGGAAGAGAAGCAAGAGCTCTCAGTGAACTGAAGAAGTGTGCCTGGGAACGTTTATGACCAGTGCATCCGGAAGAAAACCAAAATCTACAATTTGTTACTGTGGAGCTGATAATCAGAGGATTGTTCTTATCTGTCGTGACACTTCCATTTCAAGGTCATGTCTGACTTGATCTAGTCAGTTCAGCCTCAATCAGAAAACTGACCTGCATAACCACCACATGTCCTGGCAGCCTCCTCTGCTTCTATAACTCTGTAAGTTAACACCAGCATCCTCCATCAGCAGCATATGAACCTGTCGAGTACATGCACACAATGCCTGGCTCTCTGCTCTGCAGCACATCTCTCAGGCAACCAGCACCAGAACAAGAGAACACAGTCCCAAACTGCGCCAGAGGAAGTTTAGGCTCGAGGTGAGGAGAAAGTTCTTCACTGAGAGAGTCATTCACTACTGGAATGGGCTGCCCAGGGAGGCGGTGGAGTCACCGTCCCTGGAGGTGTTCAAGGCGGGTTTGGACGTGGCACTTGGTGCCATGGTCTAGTCTTGAGGTCTGTGGTAACAGGTTGGACTGGACGATCTTTGAGGTCTCTTCCAGCCTTGGTGATACTGTGATACTGTGATACAATGTCCTTTCAGAGGCTTCAGACAGTCCTTCGATCAGGAAAGCAATCCTCAGGCAACACATTTAAAAAACCTACTCAGGCTTTTTGTGTATTTCAGTAGTGCTGCCCTAATGGAATATACAATCATCCTCTTGTCTTTGCTACCCTTTACCTAAAAAATGAGCATTCTTGTATCTGAGAGATTGCATAGTGTTTCCTGGAATGCAAAGAGACATAACATTTGATACAACATTGATGAAGTTGTTGACTAGTTCATGAAGATCTCAGTGCAAGACTGTCCAAAGTTTCCAAGCTCCTAAGGTCTCCCATCTGTCTCAAAAGCTTAAAAATTACATCAGATGAATGTGAGCTCTGAAGAAGTCTGGTGCTTCCCAACTGATTTACTGGCATCTCTCTCCCAGAAAGGCAATATCTTCCCAGATGAGTCACACATAAAATGAACTGAAGACCAAAACAAGAACGCATTTATACCCCAGCAGAGCAAACACAACTTGTGGTTTTTTGGGTTTTTTTGGAAACTGGAATGCTAAATTGTTACAAAAAACAGAGCACAAGTCTATTTCTTATTATTCCATCTTTTGAATTTAAAGCTGAGATAGGAATGATCTTTGTTCTGGTTATAAGAAGAAAGACATTTTACACAAAATAAAAAGAGATAGAATCGTGATGCAAGAGAAGCATTTCCCTCCTGCTCACCTTGATAGATAATTGTATGCTTTGCAAGTATATGTTTCTTTCAACAGCTACCCTCTTTAGTCTCAGGATATTGATGTCTGGCAAATGAGGATTTTCATGGATCTGAAACTTTGTTTTTGTAAAAGATGCATAGCAAGACAGATAATTTTGAGAATTGAATTCTGAAATCTTTATGCATGACCATATTGTGCTTAAAACCTGGGGGACACATAGGGACCAGAAAACTGACAAGACATTTTCTTTGTGGGCAAGGATTACATCACAACAGATGCTATTCCCTACTAGAAGTACAGAGCAGTTTACATTAGTGTCTTATCTCGCAAGTCTCCATTCCATAGACTTCATCATTTTCTAAGACTTTGACAGCCAGATCATAGCACTCCCACTTTTGCATATGAAAGTTTTCTAGAGGAAGGGTGAAAAAATTTTTCATCTTTGTGATATTACTCAGAGTCCTTCTCATCTCACCCCTATCACTCACAACCTCAGCAGCCAGCTATTCTGGTATATGTAATAATCCTTGTCCTTGCATGGTACCCACAGAGTGCAATGACATTCAGTTATAAAGAGATTTGCTTTATATTGAAAAGACAAAGACTGGTGGGATCAAAGCAAAGTCGACTGCAATGAAGTGGCAGGAAATGCATGGTTTGGTGGGAAGAGATTCTGAGAAAGGCCAGCCTAAGTAAATAGTAGGCCTATAATACAAGTAAGTAAGACCTTGCCAACTGCAGATGTGCGTTAAAACTGAGACTAAGGAGCTGCTCAACAGCTGCTCCTTGTAGCTGTTTGTCGCAGCTGCATCTGCACCTGGTTCGTCTCTTGAGTTTGGAGGCAGATGGTGACACCCCTGCACACATTTTATGCAGAAGAGCCCTGGAGAGTGGGACAGCTGTTACACACTATATCAGCTTTTACTGCCTGCTCTGAGGAAAACTGGTTCTGCATCTGCACTCCACCAAGCCAAACAGCCCCAGAGCCACATCAGCAAGAGAAATCAGCAGTTAAGATCCCTTCTACAATCAGCATAGTAGGGAGACTGCTATTGGGAACGTGCAGTGTTGAGCAGCTTTTGTCCAACTGTGGTTCAGACAAGAGGAAGCCTATGTGGGGTTCTGCTGATGGAAAAGAAGACGCAAGGGCAAAGCTGCTCGCTGAAGATCTCAACAGTCTAAAGCCAAGTTCTCGCTGGTTGCAGTTTTCTCTTTGGCCACCAGACTCCACTGTCCTGCTTGTGATTTAGCAGCTGTTACAGCCACATCGTCACGAAACTCGCTGCTCCCAGCGTCCCGCCTTGGAAAGCAGGAGTGATACAAAAGCCCAGGGGAATGGCAAATGGTGTGGATAACCTGTCATGCGGAGACGGCTGAGGAACAATTGAGACACGGCAAACCAGCAAGAATTCAACTGGCCTCATTAGCTGAACTCCTGCAAAGCACAGCTAAGCAAAACCCTGGAGTTCCATGAACTCTTGGAGCCGCTGAGGTCTCAGCTCGTTTTTGTTTTTTTGGGTTTTTTTGTGGGCACTTGGCTCTTCCTTGCCTACACGTTGTCCCTTCCATTGTGTTGGCTCAAGAAAACACTGTGCAGCCCTGCAGTGAAACAGATCGTGAGCCGATACAAGCTAAGACTAACCCAGCCCAGATAATAGTTGGCTCTAACTCAGATCAGTTCGTCAGCCACAAGCAAAGGGAGGGGTAGCACAGGGGCAGGAACAAGTGATAAGTGAAGGCAGGGCTGCTTCTTCTGGTGGCAGTGACAGCTTCTGCCTGCTCAAGTTGTGCATGCAACTACAGTCTAAGAGCAGAGGCTCTTAGGATCAGTGCTCAAGTCTGAAGCAGCTATGGATTGTGCTGGGGATATGTTGGATTGCCCTTCCCATATCCCATGTTTACGTCTCCAAAAGGTACCCAATTTGAGCAGATCTGGATGAAACAGGCCTTCAGAAGTAAAGAAACAGGAATTCCCAAAATATCTTTGTTGGCATTGTGTTCTGTTAGGACATAGCTTCTCACAGGGAAGGCAGAAGGTAGACCCACAGGGATAGTTCTGACTGTATGTGGAAACCTTGGGCTCTTGCTAACTTAGTTTCCACTGTAGTCTAACTAGAATAGGTTTCTGAAGCCTTTATATGCTGAAATAACATGCAAGCATTATTTGAAAGTATTATTTGTTGTAAATGCTTCTGATGCTTTGAAAATGCATATCTCACAGTTACATTCCTGTAATAATGAAATACGAGAGTTTGGCTAAGATGCCAGGTATTGGAGAAGCCATAGTCCTGCAGAAGCAGGACAAAGCAATTCAAACCAAAGAAAACTGCTAACTGATTCATGGAAGTTTGAAAGCTAAAAAGGAGGAAGGAAAGGATTCCCACCTCCAAAAATGCTAATAGCTACATGTATCAAAGCACTCATAATAAAGATTATGAAAAAAATCCTGAATAAAATTGTCATTTTGGTTGCACAGTATACTTTGTGCAACTCTGAACCTTCCTGAAAAAAAAAAAGAAAAAAAGAAAAAAAGAAAAAAAAAGAAAAAAAAAAAGGCTGTTGGCTTTCTGGTTAATAAATAATACATCCAACCATTTTGCCAAAGCCTGTAAAGAGTCGATTCCAAAAGTTGGTGCATTATGAGAAACAGCCTCAGTTGCATAGACCTTTCAGGCAAGCACTCAAAAAAGTAAATACAGGATGCAATTTATCTGATCTGGATGAATGTGGAAAAGAAATCTAGCAAACCTGGATTGAATTAAGACATTCCACTAGTATAACTTTCCTACAACCAGTCCATTAGATAAAGAAGGATAAAAGAGACCTTGTGTACACAGAGATTAAAATCTTCTCGTTACAAAAGAGACAGCACCCTAATAAAATAGTCTTGCTCTTTTCTCCTCTAATAGGAGGTCACTTTGAGTTGGATTGATGGAGAAGATATAAGATGAGCACTATGGTGCCTGTCTTACAGGCCATGACCTCAGCAAGGAAACAGTCCTCCATCCACTCAGCCATCAATGCTCTTCCTCACTCTCTGCCACTCACTTACCCCCATGCCCAGCTCCTACAGCAGCTCCCAACATGTAGTTGGGTGCTCAGCAGCTATTACTGTGCCACCTAGGGAAACCTGCAGGTCTGAACCAAACACTCTAGTGCATGGAAGGAAACAGAAAAACAGACACCCAAGATGGAGAGCTGGAATTTCACTCTCAAAAAAAAAAACCCCAAAAACCCAGTCCCCCAAAAAAACCCAGAAAAAACAAAAAAAAAAAAAACCCAAACCCTCAAACCACCACCAAAAACAGTGATTGGGAAGCTTCAGAGAGTCCTTACTCCAGCTCTTCACAGCAAGTTACTTACTGAGCAGCGTGACAAAGGATATTGGAGGCTCAAGTTCAAATTTGTCCTTTCCCTGCTTTAGAAAATGGTTTGAACTTGTATATCTCTGTCCTAGGAGAGTGTATGGGCTGTGGGCACCCTCCACTGCCAGATCATTGTCAGAGCAGCTACTCAGCAAATTATATCAAATGATCAATCCAGAGAGCTGGATTGCAGCCCTTGGCCCAGTGAAGAAAATTGGAGAAAACCTCAGAAAAATTAACAAATTAAAATATTTTCCTATCAGAATGCCAGAAACTCTTTCACCCAAAAAAATCTCTAAATATCTTGCTCTTTAAAATGGAAACCTTGAAGATAAAAATACACAGAAATGAACAAAACATAACCATGTCGTATACTTGCTCTGAATAATAACCTTTTGAAGCCAGTCCTTCTCCTGAAGTTAAGAGCATGTGAGAATCATAGACTCATGGAATTTTCAGGGTTGGAAGGCACCACAAGGATCATCTAGTTCCAACCTCTCTGCCACGGGCAGGGACACCTTGTGCTCAATCAGGTTGCTCATAGCCCCATCCACCCTGGCCTTAAAGACCTCCAGGGATGGGGCTTCCACCATGTCTCTGGGCAACCTATTCCAGTGTCTCACCACCCTCATGGTGAAGAACTTCTTCCTAACATCCAATCTGAATCTACCCACTTCTAGTTTGGCTCCATTCCCCCTACTCCTATCGCTACCTGACATCCTAAAATGTCCCTCACCAACTTTCTTGTAGCCCACTTCAGACACTGGGAGGCCACAATTAGGTCTCCTGAGAGCCTTCTCTTCTCCAGACTGAACAGCCCCAACTCTCTCAGTCTCACTCCATAGGAGAGGAGCTCCAGCCCTCTGATCATCTTCATGGCCCTTCTCTGGACACATTCCAGCATGTCCATATCTCTGTTGTAATAAGGGCTCTAGAGCTAGACCCTGGAGGTTCAGGACATGCGTGGATAGCTGTCCAATGGACTTCTGCATGCTCCAGAGGCCATTTTCTGAGGCACAGCAAACTCTTCTGGGTACAGACTCTCTTTGCAAACAGTTGTTTAGGCTTCGTTATTGCAAGGAGATTGTATGGTGTTTTGGAAGACCATCGATTCAGTTATACAAAGGCTGAAGTTGAATCTGGAGAGGGATTTGAAAGGCAAAAAGAAAAGCTTCTTTAGGTACATCAAGCTAAGAGGTTTGGGGGAAATGTGGGCCTGCTGCAGAATGGAGAAAGGGAGTTGGTGACAAGGAAAAGGCTGAAGTACTGAATGTCTTCTTTGCCTCAGTCTTTACTGGTAAGCCTGGTGGGAAGGTCTAGAGAAAGAAGGATTTACCTTAGGTAGAGGAGGATCAAGTGGGGGAATATTTAAACAAACTAGACATACACAAATTCTGGGACCTGGTGGGATGTACCCACAAGTGCAGAGGGAGCTGGCTAATGTCACTGTGAGGCCACTCTTGATAATCTGTGGAAGGCCACAGTGACTGAGAGAGACTCCTGATGAAAGCAAATGTCAATCCTCTCTTCAAGAAGGGCAAGAAGGAGGATTTGGAAACTACAGATCTGTCAGCCTCTCCTCAGTCCCTAGGAAGGTGCTAAAACAAATTCTCTTGCAAACCATTTCCAAGCACAGGAAGGACAGGAAGGTGATTGAGACTAGTCAGCTTGCATTTATACCTGACCAACCTGATAACCTTCTACAGAGAGACTGACTGGTTCAGTGGATGAGGGGGGAACAACTGATGATATTTATCTTGACTTAAGTAAGGCTTTTGACAATGTCTCCTGTAACATCCTCAGACAAGTGGATAAAGTGCGGACTGTGTTAAGTGCACAGTGAAGTGAATTGAAAACTAGCTGAGCTGTGAGGCCCAGAGTGTTCTCATCAACAACACAAAGTCCAGCCAGAGGCCAGTCATTAATAGTGTCTGGTAAGGGTAAATACTGGGGCCCACAGTGTTTTGCATCTTCTTTAAAGACCTGAGTGATGGAATGTTGCACTTTATTGACAGCAGGAAGCACCTATCCCACCACTCTCAGTACTCCCTCTACATATCCACTTACTCTCATGCAAGTCGTGTTCCAGGTGTGTGGTCACAAGCACTGAAACCCATCCCTCCCTTCCCAACTCTTCTTTGCGTGCTTGTGAAATTAAGCTCCAAATTTTAAGAAACTGAGTTCTTCAAGTTTAATAACTAGGAAAGGGGGTTGGAAGTTTGGGGGCTTTTTTGTGGGTGTTTTTTTGGTGGGGTTTTTTTTGTTTGTTTGTTTTGTTTTTGTTTTTGTTTTTGATTTTGGTTTTTGTGTGTAAGTTCTGTCACTTGCATAATGAATGCAGTCTTTCTTTATGTGAATATTATTCCTGTACAATTCTCCATTCAGCATGAAGGACAGGCAGGTCTTAATTTATCAGTGGTTTATGTCCTCATGATATTCCATATGGAGCTCTCTGTATTTATTTATTGTCGCTAACTATTCAGACCTTTTTTAGAGACAGGTATTGTTTTTTTATATATAATTCAGAAACTTTTTTGTGGTTTTCATTTTGATGTTATGCAGAACCTTGGGAATGGGAAAACTCACATTAGAATCCAGGCTTCTGGCCAGCTTTTAACCATTTTAACATCATGGCAAATCTTAATCTCCATTAATGCTTCCACTAACTGCCAGGCAGTCAGAATCCCAAAGAAACCAATCCTTTTTATACAGGACCATTCACTTTTGGGACAAGCAGAGTTTTTTCCTTAAATGACATTGTGTGGGTAAAATCACATATGATCATACAGATAAAGACCATACTCACAAGAACAGTAATATAGTACCACAGTACCATAGTCACAAGGAAAGATAAGTCACAGCTGCACATCAGTCTTAACTGCAGTATCTCCTAAGCCTTTAGTTTTGCAGGGTTATTTTCTCTGCAATAAATGCCTGCATGATGACATTCCAATGGGCAGCAATTTGTTTTTTACAGACCAACAAAGGTTGCTGGGCCTGCAGTTAGCCTCCTTTGTGTAGCTCCCTGTACGCTTCTTACATATGTTTTACTTTCCATTTTCTTTTGGTTCCTTCCAGTACCTCTAGCAAGTGAATTATGTATTTCATAGGTCCCACTGTAAACTAAAATATCTGCCACAGAATCACACTTAAAGAAAAGAAAAGGTACTTCTTCTCCACCAGCCTTACCATAACTCTACTTCCAGAAGACAGGAACGTGCAACATTCCCATTCAGATGATACAGGCTGTGTCTCCTGGCCACCCCATTCAGCTGAGTGCATTTCTGGGACTAACTTTGTACACCTGGTTACAGGGAAATCCTACTTGGCAGACTTCCTTCTGCTGCTGAGGTGAGGATTTATTTTCTGTTCATTTTCTTATGTAAAAATAGATGTTGTCTGTCTGGATTTATCGCAGTTCAGTTGAAGTGTTCTGAGTGTGAGAGGGTTTTGTTTGTTTCTTGAAAACTTTTGAACATTCTTATACATCAAGCCAGATTCTTTTCCTACACAAGGAAAACCAACATGCACACACAAAGTACAAAATGTAACAGTTAATAGTTTAGCTTTACTTTATTTCAACTGCCTGACTTATGCCCTTTGCAAAGAGCTACTAGAAACTTAGATAATGAAGGAACCAATATACAGAAGTGAATTCCAAAGTGTACCATGCCTTAGCCTGGGGACTGGCTCTTTTTCTCCCTCTGACTGTGGTTTGTTTCTGTTCCTGGGATCCTGACTATTTCTGCTATATCTACACAGCTTTTTTTATACTTTTAGAGTTGCTCTGTTCTTTCTTTTTAATGGTCTGTTTTAAGGACTCCCTGTTTTTGCTATTGTCACTTCACTATCCACTTTATTTCTTTCTTTATTGCCTTTTTTTTTTCCCTACAAGGTAACACCGTGACCCATGTTTCTTCTCTTCATCTCAACATCCACCTCAACATAAGGAATAACTTCTTTACTGTGTGGGTGAGAGCACTGGAACAAGCTGCCCAGAAAGATTGTAGTCTTCTTCTCTAGAGAACTTCAAAATGCCTGTGTGGATGTATTCCTGTGTGGCCTGCCCTAGGTGATCCCGCTCAGGGAACAGGTGTTGGACTCAATGATCTTCAGAGGTCAGGTCCAATCCTTACCATTCTATGATTCCATGATCTTGCAGGATCCTTGATTATATCCCTTTCCCCACCTTGCCTTTCCCATTTTTTTCCATACTGTTCTTTCTCTTCACATTGTTTCTTAGATGCCTTTTTTACTCTCTCTCCTGAAGAGTCCCCATTACTCCTTTCACAGCTGCCTACGGTTACCATTCGTTCCTGTTATTTCCATTCCCTTTCCTCCAGGATATGCAAAAGCAATGTAGTGTTACTATTCCCATACTTGGGAATAAAATCTTTATTTTGAACTATAAGCAACCCTACTGCCTGCCTGCCCACACATTTCTCTTTCTGGACTTTTCCCTCCTCCTTCACCTGCTGTCCTCACTCCTCAGCTTCTGCTCTGCCTTGGCCCTTGGATGTGTCCTAGTAATCTTCTCCTCCTAGGAGATGAAGAGTCCTGATGTAGGATATCCTCACATGATGGGTAGTTAGCTGAAGATGACAGAGACCTTGGCAGTGGAAAACCCTAAAAGATGCTCCAGAAGAAAACTGAAGATGAACTCTGCAGTAGAGAGATCTGTGTTTCTCCCTTGTTTTGCTAAATATACACCTCACCTAGCCAGCGGAGTGCTCCTCTACCTGCCAAATCCAAGGGACACTGAGAGCAGGTCTCATCTCTTTCTCAATGTGCATGAGCAAAAAGCTGGACATTGCTGCCTGACACCTTATGTGCAGTCCACAGTAGAAGAAATGCAGAAGTAGATAAAATTTTAAACAATGTTAAGGTTCTCCAGGAGAACATCACAGTATCATGACAATTTGAGTCAAGCCGTGTTCCTGTCTGGTCTGGAAAGACCATAATGAACTCCAATGAGCTTTTAGACTTGGGAAGATCAGCCCAAACGGCTCCCGCAACACTTCACCTGCACGGACTGGTGCCTTTTCCAGCAAACCAGGGCAGGAACTCAGGTGGCGTCAGCCGAGAACTCGGCCCAGCGGAACGGAGGCGCCAGCCCCGCGCCCCACGCACCTCGGAAGCGGCGGGGTTTCTGAAAGATCGTAGGGTCAGCGCCTTCCCGGGGCTGCCAACTGACGCTCGCCCCCCTCCTCCTCTGTCCGGCCCGGGGAAGCGGTTTCGCGGGGTGGTGTGGCCCCTCCGGCGGGCACGTTGCAGCGGACGCCGCGCAGCTGTCACTGTCAGGGAGCCGGCGAACCGGGATCCCGGCTCCTCGGAGGGGGAATCCCCCAGCTTCGCCCCCGCAGCCAATCGACGGGCGACATGCAAATCGGGGCCGCTCCGGGCCAGTAGGAAGGGAGAGGGGCGGAGAGCCGGCGTCCGGTTGGACGGCGGAGAAGGCGGCGGAGACCAATGAGGTAGCGAAGCGGGCGGGGCGCGCCCCGAGGGCGGTGCCATGCAAATTTAGTTTGAAAAGAGGGCGGGAAATCCGAGTTTCGCGGGAGGCTCTTGGCGCGTAACCCGTCTCCTTTCCCTTCATTCATTGTCAGCAGCCGCCGCTTCCTGGAGCCATTTTCCAGCCGGCCCCACACAGCGGGAGCGGCCCCGCTCCATCCGCCGCATCTGCCCGCCCCGCTGCCTCCGTCCCCCACCGGCGCCCCGCATACTG
>WBNM01013016.1:0-18406 GCA_013399055.1 Ramphastos sulfuratus | reverse complement strand
AGTCTGAAGGCTTGAAGCCAGCTGGAATTTTATTTGCAGGATGGGTCAGCACGTTTTAGAAGGTGCATGTTGACAAAATAAGAGATACCAAATGCTAACTTGAGTCGACATCATGGACCGGGCCTGGGGTGTAGCTTAGGCATTGCATTCAGTTATTTTGAAATCATGACCTTTGCTTAATGCTTTAATAATAGCTGCATTGTAAGGGGCCTGGAGAGGAGAAGAGGGCATCTAATAATAATCAAATAATGCTTAAGAGATGTATTTCCATTTTCACTATGGTCAGGAATGGTCAATAATTCATAGGTGTATATTCTGAAGTTGGACTGTGGTACCATCACAGAAGGTGTATCACAGAGGATTTGCCCAGATTTAGAGAAGAAATGTTTATTTAGGGATTTGGAACGAGGGAAACCAAACAGTGTCATCATCTATCCTGTGGTGTATCTACAACCCAGTGAAAAATCAGGTTAAGGTGCTTGCACACAGTGGCTGAAACAGCTAAGTTACATTTCATGGCATTGGATGGTTGAGAGGGTTTGCACTGTTTTATATTCCTTTCTGATGTTACTTTGATATTGTCTTCACTAAAACAAATGTTTGTCAACCCCCTATGGCAGGGGGTTGGAACTAGATGATCTTTGAGGTCCCTTCCAACCTTACCATTCTATGATTCTATGAAATTAAATGTTCCTCAAGCAAAACTAAAAATATCACTAGCCCAGTTATGTTATACTTGAAACAATTACAATCATTATGTAACATTTGCTTTTGAGCTCTGATTTCTAAGCACCTGAAATCCATCCCATTCCTTTTTTTTTTATCTTCATTTGTGAATAAACATTTTGAGCATGACTCAATTTAACCTAATCCAAGATCAGAGCTTTATATGTGGAGTATAAAAGATGTGTGTCCTGAAAAAGTGTGGCCAAACAGCACAAGACATTCACTGCTGTATTTCATATCTGGACACTCTATAAACCAGCAAGATGCCCACTCTCATAAGATAGTGTTGTAAAGCATTTGTTTTATTATGAGATTTGTGTTTTTATTACCAGACAATAACATTAATTCCTTATGTCTTCAAGCAGCAAGCTGGCAAGCTCTCCTGGGATGTGATTAACAGCTTGTCAGCTGGGGGTACTTGCAAATGAAATTATTTCTTTGGCTATTCACCTTTGAGGACATCAGTAATTCCCATGGCTAGGACATGACAGGGGCTGATCATGGGCAGGGAAGAGGAACATGCATGGACTCATGCTGCAAGCAGCCACATCAAAACACAGCCTTTTGGAGGAGTTGAGCTTTCATGTCAACAGCCAAGCAAAAGCCAAGTTTTCAACAGGTTGTGGCTCCTGCAGTCATGCCATGGGGAGGTTTCTTATTGCTTTTAGATGCTGGAAAAAGCTGCAGACTTCTAATGAGCTGCCCCTCTTGGACACTTCTTGGCCTCAGGGTAGAGTGGCTCAAAGGCATTGCCTTCCTCTGCCATTCCTTTGCCATTATTTTCACTTGCCCAGTCCCTCATAACCCCCTGCTGCCTGTGTTTTACTGCTATCACAGCTCATTCCTATTTCAGTAGTAGTGTGGACTCCTTTATTTCGTGCCTGTCCCTTCCCTTCCTCTGGGCACAAGTCCAAAATAAGGTAAGTCTGTGAATTACCCTAGTACTGGGAGACAATGATATGTGACCTTTCACAATATTGGGGGAGGTATTGATGAAAGCAATTGATCCTATTTTTGAGTGACTTTCTCATCTAGGAAGACAAGTGGAAGTGAAATACAAAATCTGGCAGTGTCTGCAAAATCCTGTACCTATTTGGAGATGTCAAAAGCTTTTGGAGTTCTTTTTCATGGCCTTTTAGCCTCAACAGGGATAACAGATATAATAATATTCTTCACAGAATCATAAATTGTTTTAGTTGGAAAAGACTTCTAAGTTCATCGAGTCCAACTGTCAATCCAACATTACTATGGCCATTAAACCACCTCCTGAAGTGCCATGTTTCATAAAATCATAGAATGTTCTGGATTGGAAAGGACCTCCAAAGGTCATCTACTTCAACTCCATGTGCAGTCAGCAGGGACATCCTCAACTAGATCAGGTTGCCCAGAGCCCTGTCAAGCCTCACCTTGAATATCTGCAGGGATGGAGAATCAACAACCTTCCTGGGCTGCCAGTTCCAGTGTTCCACTAGCCCCATGGTAAAGAACTTGTTCCTAACATTCATGTTCTCTTGAATATCTCCAAGATTGGTGGCTCCACCACCTCCCTGGACAATTATTTGAATGCCTGACCTTTTCTTTTTTGAGAGCCTTCTCCTATTCAAATAACTGATTTGTTTGTTTTGGTTTTGGGTAGGCAGGAGATAACTTGATACTGCACAACCCTTTACTTGTGTAAGTCACCCTCAGTGACAGGTCCACTATTCTCCCAGGCAGGAAATTACCTTAGTACTGTGTACCAGTACATGGTACAGTGGCTACCAAGAAAATGGAGACTCCTTTTGCACAAGGAGTCATGTGGAAAAGACAAGGGGTAACAGGTACAAGTCATTCATGGGGAGTTCCAATTGGACTCCAGAAGGAAGTTTTTTTAGCATGAGAACAGTCAGACATTGGCACAATGTCCACCTGGAGACCAGTGCCAAGTGGTGTCCCTCAGGGGTCAGTCCTGGGACCAGTGCTGTTTGACATCTTTGTCAGTGACATGGACAGAGGAATCAGTGCACCCTCAGCAGGTTTGCAGATGGCCCCAAGCTGTGTGGCACAATCGACTTGCTAGAGGGCAGGGATCCACCCAGAGGGACCTGAACAGGCTGGAGAGGTGTGCCCAGGCCAACCTCATGGCCTTCAACAAGGCCAAGTGTAAGGTCCTGCACCTGGGTTTCCATTGCTGCTTCTCTTATTGCTGCTGACCACCAAAAAGAGATTGGCTCCATCCACTTGACACCCACGCCTCAAATATTTGTACACATTGATGAGATCTCCTCTCAGTCTTTTCTTCTCCAGACTAAACAGCCCCAGAACATGTTCAAACTCACAGCTCTAACATGTGGTGTTACCTGTAAGTAAATATGGCATTAAGATGTTTTGATTTCCTTTTGAGCCATGCCACATACTGATAGGCTACGAGACTTGGGGCTCTGCAGCCTGGAGAAGAAAAGGCTTCCAGGAGACCTTAGAGTAGCCTTCCAGTATCTGAAAGGGGCCTACAGAAAGGCTGGGAAGGGACTATTTATAAGGTCTTGTAATGACAGGATGAGGGGCAATGGGTTTAAACTGGCAGAGGAGGGATTGAAACTGAATATTAGGAAGAAGTTGTTTGCAGTGAGGGTGGTGAGACACTGGCACAGGTTGCCCAGGGAGGTTGTGGCTGCTCCCTCTCTGGAGGTGTTCAAGGCCACGTTGGACGAGGCCTTGAGTAACCTGTACTAGTGGGAGGTGTCCCTGCCTATGGCAGGGGGTTGGAACTAGATGATCTTCGAGGTCCCTTCCAACCTTACCTTTCTATGATTCTATGATTCTATTATAATTGGGTAGAGGAGGTTGTGCAATCACAACCTGTTTCTGAAGGAGCATCTCTAGGCAAAGTTCTATCAATGACACCTGAAAGTCATAGGCAGACATTTGCCTGTTCATAATGGATTTAGCATGAGGTAGCAAAGATGTTGGCCTTGGCAGCTGAATTCATGTGAAAATGGGAAAACGACTCCACTTCTCCTTCCTAGACTTGCAAAGCCAAAGAGATCCTTGGTGTCACCTGGGCAGGGAGATGTGCAGCAGAATAGGTTGCTGGGAGGATGCAACAGTGTCAACAGATATTTTCAGAGAGAGAGCACAGCACTTAAGGAGATGGCTGAGAAATTAAAAGCATCGATTCTGCAAAAAAATGTGAATGGAAGGAAAATCTTTTTGTACTAAAGCTCAACAAACCAATCAATGCTGCTTCTCTGGAAGAGATTTCCCATGCAGAAGATGCTCAGTTCCACTGATACATTCATTTCCCAAAGGACAGTGCTTGGTGACACTTGTTATACTGTTTGTGAGACATACAGCATCTCTCTGTTAACAAACCAAAAGAGTCCACATTTCTTTTTCTTTGCCCTTTCAAAGTTAATTTATACATTTAGTATGGCATAAGGAATCCTTACTTAAGGTCAGCAACTCCACAGTCAGCTTTTCATGAATCACTTCACTTAGCCCTCCTGGATAATGCTGGATAATCCTGGATCATCATCCCCCCCCTGTCAATATTTCACACTGTGAACCACTACTTGTGTTACATGAGGCAAGCCAGGTCCTTTTTTGTGCCCAGTATTTCCCTTTTAGCCTCATCCTTACCCTCCCCACTCATGGTTATTCTTAACTGGTAACAGTTAACAAATGAAGGCATTTTAAGAGTCGAAGCACAACTTGGGAGAGTTCTCCATTCTTCAGAATTCTCCACCTTTAGTGCAAACTCCAGCAAACCTCCCACTGCAATCCCATTGTCTGAGCATTCACATGTCTGGTAGTAAGCCATGAATGAACCCAGGAAGGTCTGTATAAAAATGTTAAAGTGCATATTCTCTTCCCTCTCCTCCAGTTGCCCCTTGACGTTTGACAAAATTATCACAGCAGAAGTGAGCAGCAACTTAAAGTTTCTCTGGTTTGGTAAATGCAGAGTCACATGTTGTTAATCACCTAGTTACCAAAGTGTTAAACAGGAATTTGGGATTCTTGTGTCCCTGAAATGCCTGAGTTTCAGGGCTTGTTGATAAAAGAGAGAAGTGTGGCTCAAGGCATAGTTCAAGCCAAGCCTCCCCTCCTGTAACGCCTCCCAGGTTCCTCATCTCGGAGCTCTGGCTGCAGAGTGCAACCTGGACTCATCCATCTTTCCACCTGCAATCCTTCTGCAGCACCAGCCCATGCAACCTGTAGACTTCATAAAAACTAAGCATTCTGTCAACCCATCCTTCCTGGGAGCGACTGCAGGCTTCCACTCACCTCTGCGGGAGAAGGCGGCAAAGAGATCCCCTGCAGAGGCACCTCCACGGCCGACGGACTCATCCCGCACCGCTCACAGCCCCGCCAGGGAAACACGCTGGCACCGGCGCACCGAGAGGAAAGCAAAAGCCCTTCCCTCATGGACCAGTCGAGTCTGACAACTGTCTCGTGGTGGATGCCAGAGAGATTCTGACTCTTTTGGCAGGAACAGCAGCTTTTTCTAGGTGAGAATCTGCCTACACAGGATTTATGCAAACATTTCCTCGCTGGGGCTGCAACCACCCCTTCGCCGCGAAGCAGCTCGCTGCTAGCGCCAATTCCTTACATAGTTCTGAGTTTAAAATACTACCACTGCCTAAAATAAGAGGGATTTCAATTGCAGTGCATCTCTGAAATGAAGGAGGTGGAAGCCAGTGTGACAATTCAAGCTGATAGCTGCGATGCTGCTATGCCAGCGTTTTTGGCACCTGGCCTAGGGAGGAAGAAGTGAGAGGAAAGGAAGGGACAAAGACAAAGAAGGAATAAAAGAGGGTGAGAGTGATCCAGTCCACTTAATATAATGACATATATTGCCTATAAAGGGAGTTTTATAGTCAGTGCAAAGAGACTTGTGCTCTTCAAATGCCACAGGAGGTGTTCTCACCCACCAAACAGAGGTACTTCTTCACTGGCAGTGTAGGGGACTCAGGTATGTTCAAGGACTGATGAAGCACTACAATGAATTGTCTTTCTTTCTCAAGGATTACAGAGAGTGAGAAATATCAGCTACTTCAGCTCACNCAACTGAAACAATTCTATGATTAACATTAGGCAAAGTTATTCAGAACAAGCAGCCTATGGGAACGGTTGGCTGGTCAGAAATTGTGGGTAGACACAGTTACAAATAGGATTATGAGGCCACAATGATGATGCATTGCAAAAAAAAACAAACCAAAACTCAAAAAATCCCAAACAATCCCAAAGCAAAAACCAGATTAGAGCTGGGGAGTGCCAAGCCCCAAGCTTCCAGCCATGCTGGGAGCAGGTGCTGAGGTGCACAGCTAATACAGCTGCTCAGAGAGAGAACGTGATCAGAAGAATGATGTGTAGCATGATAAAAACAATCAAGCCTGCAGGTCAGAAATGTAATGAAGGATGGCACCTGCTGGGCCAGAAATGGTTATATTAGCTGGCAGCCAATATAAAGTATGGGTCATAAGTCTATGTGCAGGCAAGGTGAAGTCAGGTAAGAAACAGGTTTTCTGCATCAACACCTGAGCTGAAAGTTCCAGTGTAGGAAAACTGATTTGCCATCCAGGCAGGAATACAAAATGCCTAAACAAAGGATTCCTGAGCCCTCTGCAAGCATGAGAGCAGGCTTGTGAGAGAACAACATCAGCATCAGCAAACCATCTCTTGTGGGTGCAGAACAAACTGCTGAATTAGGCACTGCAGAGAAGGCTCTTGAAAAGTCCCAAAACATCATTTCAGACTGAAGGAGAAGCTGTGCTCTCAGCATGAAAGAAGTATTCTGCTGCAGGGAAGGGTGTCTGGAATGTCAGGCAGCATTACTGTTCACAACAAGGAGATCTGCCTTTTCATACTGGATAGGTCAAGGTCTTCCCTCAGTGCAAACAGCCTTGTGGAATCCAGTCCCACAGAATCAGAGAATGTTAGGGGTTGGAAAGGACCTCCAGAGATTGTTTGGTCCAAACCCCCTGCCAAAGCAGGACCACCTAGGGCAGGCTGCACAGGAACATGTCCAGGGTGTTTTTGAAAGTCTCCAGAGAAGGAGACTCCACAACCCCTCTGGGCAGCCTGTTCCACTGCTCTGTCACCCTCACTGTACAGAAGTTGCTCCTCATGTTGAAGTGGAACCTCCTGTACTCTGGCTTATATCCATTATTCCTTGTCCTATTACCAGGTGTCACTGGAAAGAGCTTGTCCCCTTCCTCTTGACACCCTTCATATATTTCTATCCATTAATAAGACCCCCTCTCAGCCTTCTCTCCTCCAGACTAAACAGTCCCAGCTCTCTCAGTCTTTCTTCATAGGAGAGATGTTCAAGTCCCTTATTTCCAGGCAAGAACATATTCTTACATGCATCAAGCAATGTTTGAATGGAGCTGAAGGAAACATTTTGCCACAGAACCCAAACTGGCCAATATAAAGAACTATTAATAACTGCAAAACATGTCATTTAGAAAGCTAAGTAAGAATTACTTATGGATTACACTGTCAAGACCAACATATTCAAGGGCAAGATGGCAAACAGGGATTATTTGCAACTAATCCACAGGATGATGAGGGGCAGAGCCCAGTACTGGTTCCAGATTTATTATCCTTTCTTGACAGAGTCCTTTCATTTCAAATAAGAAAGAGAGAGGCCATAAGGCACTGGAGCTCCTTTGGCCAAGCACCAGCTGTGGTCTGGTCTTCAGGTCCTTTAACAAAAGGCTGCAGCTAATGCAACAAGTCATCCTGTTATCCAGGGCTTTTTGCTGCATGACCAAGAGGGATTCTGTGCCTTCTGGAATGGGAAAGACCCAAAAGAAACTGGCATGTGGAAGAAAGGCTCATATGTAACCTCTAAGGAAAGAGCTTTTGAGTGTCATGTATTCAGACAAGGGATGTGGTAAGATAGAATCTCTCTCAAACAGTCACCTTTCTGCAGTAATTCCTAAGCTTCTCTCTGTGATATCAGGCATGCTGCAGTTCCTGTTCAGGTGGTGTAGTTGCACTGGACTGACAGAAACACCATGGATAGATGCTTGGTTCTCCTGGAGTGGCCATGGCAGTCTCTCTTTGTTCTTCCTCATATTTCTTGGGGATTAAGATCCTGGGGAATATCTACCTGGTGGCTGGTGGTTAAAAAAAAAAGTCTGTATGCATGTTACATACCATGCACATCAGTATCTTAAGGGGGCCTACAAGAAAGCTGGGGAGGGACTTTTTAGGCTGTCAGGCAGTGATAGGACTGGGGGAAATGGAACAAAGCTAGAAATGAGTAGATTCAGGCTGAATGTTAGGAAGAAGTTCTTCACCATGAGGGTGGTGAGAGCCTGGAAGGGATTGCTTAGGAAGGTGGTGGAAGCCTCATCCTTTGAGGTGTTTAAGGCCAGGCTGGATGAGGCTCTGGGCAGCCTGATCTAGTGTGAGGTGTCCATGGCTGGGGATTGGAACATGATGATCCTTGTGGTCCCTTCCAACCCTGACTGATTCTATGATTCTATGATTCTATGACTCTGAGTCTATGATTCTATAATCAGTGCCACAACAACAACAACAACAACAACAAAATCCCTTCACAATCTAAACTTGGAGCTCCAAGTCAAGCTGTCCACAGAAATACTAAGCATGCTCCTGCAGGCCCTGGTGCCCCTGTGGGCTGGAGTAAACTGCAGTTTGCAATGACTTTGCCATTACTGTCTCTTGTGGTAATTTCTCTTTGATTTTTTTTTTTTTTTAAGTGGAATTAATCCCCCTGAGCACCTTCCTCTGCTTCTGCAAGCACAGATCTTCAGATTCAGTTCAAGCAAGCTGCCTGCGCACTGTGCAAAAGGGTTCTGCATGGTCGCTGTGATCTGAATCAGTGTAGTGATTTAATGCTTTAATGCCATCCTCTACACACCTACAATCAGCAAATGTGCATTTGGAAATAAAAATTGTTTCAAAGTGCCACCAACTGTTGTTTCTGCAAACTGCAGTGCAAAAAAAAAAAAAATTGTGGCTTTTAAATGCTTCTACTACACGACAGAACATTTTCTGGTGTAGCACACAGCTTACAACAACAAGCCTACGTTATCCTTTTCTCTAGCTAGAAAAGCAAAGCAGCACATCCTATTATAGTATCTCCCCTACAGCTGGCCTTCAAAGGCAATATAAAACAGTATATCAGGCATAGCTTTTCTGTTGTTTGCAAAATAATTAATTCCCCCCACCCCTCAAATTTGTGTGTTTTACTGGCAAGCCAACTTCCAAAAGACTTCCAAGAAACCTCCAAAATTATCTAAGACAACTGAGCACTAAAATCTGCCTTTGCTTTTTAAATATGTCTCCTGTTAGTGATGCATGAGTTGCTAAGCATTAATCACAGAATTTCAGAATCATTCAGTTTGGAAAAGACCCTTGGGATCATCAAGTCCAACCATTAACCCTACATGTTTAACCCTAAATCATAGAATCATAGAATGGTAAGGTTGGAAGGGACCTCAAGGATCATCTAGGTCCAACCCCCTGCCATAGGCAGGGACACCTCCCACTAGCACAGGTCACTCAAGGCCTTGTCCAACCTGGCCTTGAACACCTCCAGGGAGGGAGCAGCCACAACCTCCCTGGGCAACCTGTGCCAGTGCCTCACCACCCTCACCTCCCCAAGCACCATATCTAAGTGACCTTTTAAACATACCCAGGGTTGGTGACTCAAGCACATCCCTGGGCAGCCCATTCCAAAGCCTGACCACTCTTGCTGTGAACAAAAATTTCCTAATGTCCAGTCTAAACCTACCCTGCTGCAGTTTAAAAGTGCATGCTGAAAGCATCATACTCTTGGGCTTTGCTTTCACCTCCTTCAGGCTCTAATTTTCACTGTTCTCAAACTTCATTTTCTCACTGCTCTCAATTCCTGTAGTTTTGCTTTCTTCTAAATCAAAAGTTTAGCTTAGCTTAACTTAGTTTAGTGTAGTGTAGTGCAGTTTAGTTTAATTTAGTTTAGTTTAGTTTCATTTAGTTTAGTTTAATTTAGTTTAGTTTAATTTAATTTAGTTTTGTTTAATTAAGTTTAGTTTAATTTAGTTTAGCTTAATTTAATTTAATTTAGTCTAGTTTAGTTTAGTTTAGTTTAGTCTGATGAAGAGGAGGCTAAGGGGAGACCTCATTGCTCTCTCCAACTACCTGAATGCATGTTGTAGAGATGTTGGTGCTGGTCTCTTCTCACAGATAATTAGTGATAGAACAAGAGGGAGCAGCTTCAAGCTGCAGCTGGGTAGGTTTAGACTGGACATTAGCAATTTTTTTTTCAAGAAAGAGTGGTCAGACTTTGGAATGGGCTGCCCAGAGAAGTGGTTCAGGCACTAATCCTGGATGTATTTAAAGGTCATTTAGGTGTGGTGCTTGGGGATATGATTTAGGGTGGACTCTGCAGAGTAAGGTTTATAGTTGGACTTGATGATCCAACCTGAATGATTCTGTGAAATCAAACTGGACTCATAGAATCATAGAATCATAGAATGGTAAGGTTGGAAGGAGACCTCAAGGATCATCTAGTTCCAACCCCCTGCCATAGGCAGGGACACTTCCCACTAGCACAGGTCACTCAAGGCCTCCTCCAACCTGGCCTTGAACACCTCCAGGGAGGGAGCAGCCACAACCTCCCTGGGCAACCTGTGCCAGTGCCTCACCACCCTCACTGTAAAGAACTTCCTCCTGACATCCAGTCTAAATCTCCCCTCTGCCAGTTCAAACCCATACAAAACAAAATTCTCCTTACAAAACAAAATTCTTCTACCATCCACTGACAGTGAGCAAAGGAATAGGATCATAAAGTTGGCCAGACAGGCACCATGGTGCCATGAAAGGGTAAATAATCACAGAATTTTGTCAGTCTGCACTGTGTGTCTGTATTAGTAATACAGCATGGGGCAGTCTTCCAGGAGACAAAATGGTCACAACTCTTGGGGAGCTGATCTCCATAAATAGCAGCTCTAAATCAATTCTGTATGCTTGCTGTGATCATATGAAATGCATCAACTGTTAAATAAATCAATATGACCCCAAAGATTCCTTGGCTTCACATTGTATGATTTGGTGGCTATAGGCTGATTGGGCATTTAAATCATTTTCCTACCATAGCATCTGCATTGTTTGGAACTGCCAGGCTGTGGACACAAACCTTTAGCTTTCTCCAGAGCTTTGTTTGCCAGTAATAACAATAATTAAAAGAACAACAGCCCTCCCTTGCTTTTGTGGATACCATTTAGTTTGGTTTTTTTTTTCCAGAGAGGACAAAGTAGGCATTTTACTGGTTTGAAATGAAACATGTTCTGCAAAGTCTGAGTTATTCATCTATTGACTGGTGGGAGCATTTATTTCAGAGAACAGTAAGTTACTCGAATGTTCTCAGTCCAAATTGATCCAACAGAATGAGACACACACACACACACCCCCCATTACTTTGAAGTCTGAATTCCTCTACAATTTTTCTTTCAGAATTGCAACCCTGAACCCCCTGTAGATGTAATAGGTAATCAGAGCTGATTGATTTCTGAGCCTATGGATGGAAGTAAAGGGAGAGAAACGACGTGGTGACAGGAGAGGATGCAAAGTTCAAGAACATGGTAGGCATGTGCCAAGGAGACCTTTCACAAAGGCAATAGAGTGACTGAAAAAGAAAAAGCCAGTGAGGGAAAAGAATAGAACAGCTGAAAGGTGAAGCAAGCAGACTAGCTAGGAGAGAACTGGTGCGGTGACCGAGGGAGGGAGGAGTTTTCAGTACAGCAGCACATGGTTAAAAGGAGATGAAGAAGGAGGTTCAGCTTTGCAGAAGTTCCTAATCACATGGGAGGATATCTGCTCAGTCTTCTGTTCTGAGAGGCAAGGATCCCAAGGCAGCACCTCCTGACAAAACACTAGCTGGCTGAGCTGTGTGCCACTGTTTCTTTAGAAAAGAAGATTCAGAAGCATGCCCAGGAAGGTGTTGGCTGCTCCCTCCCTGGAGGTGTTCAAGGCCAGGCTGGTTGAGTGACCTGTTCTAGTGGGAGGTGTCCCTGCCTATGCCAGAGTGTTGGAACTGGATGAGCTTTGAGGTCCCTTCCAACCTAAACCATTCTATGGTTCTATGACTCTATCAAACAAATTCACAGTTTGATTAAGAAAAACACTGACTTTTGATGCCCACAGTTTTCCTCATTAAAGGAATTTGGATTTTTTTAAGGTTATCTCAAAGATCTGAAACATTTTCTGGCTCTTTCAAATCAAAAGAAATATCCAGATCCTCAAAGCTACCACTGCCTTATTGGTAGCTGATGTTACCGTTGAACCTCCTGGTATAAGAATACCAAATCAAAGCACAGAAAGAAATGCCTTTATTCCTGTTCACTCTTTTACAAGTGCCATTATCAGCTAAATTATAGCTGCATTTCAATATCTGAAGGGGATCTACAGGAAGGCTGGGCAAAGGCTGTTTGGAAGGGCCTGTAGCAACAGGATGAGCGGAGATGGTTTGAAATTAGAGCAGAGTAGATTTAGGTCAGGCATAAGGAAGAAGTTCTTCACAATGAGAGTGGTAAAATACTGGAACAGGCTGCCCAGAGATGTAGTTGGGGACCCATCCCTGGAGACATTCAGGGTTAAACTTGATGGAGTCCTGAGTAACCTTATCTAGTTGAGATGTCCTTGCTCACTGCAGGGGGCATTGAACGAGATGAGCTTTGACAGTCTTTTCCAACATGATGTCTTCTATGATTCTGTGATAGATGAATCTCAAGTGCTGTGCAACTCAACTTCCTGCCTTGTCTTCTATGATTCTGTGATGGAGGAATCTCAAATGCTGTGCAACTCAACTTCCTACCTTGTCTTCTATGATTCTGTGATGGAGGAATCTCAAGTGCTGTGCAATTCAACTTCCTGCCTTGTCTTCTATGATTCTGTGATAGAGGAATCTCAAGTACTGTGCAAGTTAACTTCCTACCTTTGACTGGCCTTACAGTCGCATTCCTGACTCTGTGACACACATGATCACCACTGCCACATAAAGGTTCTACACTGGATAAAAATAAGGCTGAATTTTGCAAATGGCCTTGCAGAATGGCAATTAGCAAAGAAAATCTTAAGGATTTGCAGGGTAAAATACCAAGTGTCTATGGCCCATGCTAGTGAGGGAGGTTCTGCAGCTTTCTTTGCCTTTCCAGTTTAGTTCTAGGAAAACCCAATCACGAATCACTAAGTTACTGTTCAGGTGTCAGCTTAGGTGACAATAAATAAAGAGTTTATCCTTTTGCTTAATGAGAAGTAAATCTGAATCCTGTAGAGCTGCAGCCAAAGCCTACTGCCCGTATTTAACACGAGTTTATAAAAAATAGATCATTTTCCTCCATTCCTAATTGTTTGCTTCAGCATGCCTTCCCCCCAGTGCTTTCAAGATGGATATATCTCACCATTTCATTAACACAGTGTTGAATAGCAGTGTTTCCTTTTGTAACAAATTAGCATTACTGGAGTGTGCAGTACGGGCTTGAAGCTCATTTACATTAGGATCCTTTACGCCATTCTGACAAAAGAGACATTTTTATAGTGAGAGTCTAATGTATGCTGCAAATATTTGGTTGCAGAGGGAAGCAGGCTAAGGCAGCCTCCCTGTTTCTGCTACAGTAGAGAGGGATATGCAGCACCAAATCCTCTATGCTGCCCTGCCAGAGGCTGCACTGCTTTTAACAGCACTCATCAGCACAGACCAGGTTCTTCGCATGCATTGGTGACAGCAGAGAGAGTTTGTGAGGCTTTTATTTTCACTAATGAGGAATGAGATAGGGTGAACAGGTTTTGGGGTTTCACTGAGATTCCCATACCACAAATCCACATTTTGCACCACACACTCAGGTCAGCCAGGTGGTTGTCCAAGAGAAGCTTGGAGTAACTCAAATGTGTTACAAACAGCTGAATTTCCAAGCTTTCCAAAGACTCCAATTTCTGACTTGCCTGCAACAAAGGAAGTAATTCCCTGTTCTTTACTTCATCACTGTGATTGTTACAAACCCACTTCTGCTGAAGTGTTCAGGTCTCCTTTAAACCCAATATTCATCTCAAACTACAAACCTCTTCATTTAACATTCCTCATGGCTATTTCAGGAGCGAATAAATATCCTTCTGCTTTTCAGAAAAATGCCTCTGCAATTGAACCTCTTATTAAATCCTTAGATTAGCAAGAGCTGGACTGTCATACAAATACTCTATTAGCATGAAGGAGGGAAAAAAAAAAAGTTAGAAAAGAAGCCACTGAGTGTTGCTGCTAAATGAAAATTCTTACAAAGATCATAGGATCCAGAGAGTTTACTTAGCACAAAAGCAATCTTCCTTGAATTCTGCTGGGTAACTAATAGGAACAACAATAATAGGAACAGAATTATAACACTTTGCTTTCACACACACTAAGGCAAGACTTTGCCTTGATCAAGAGCTTAAACAGGTTTGCTTTAGTCCATCACTTTTCATTTTTAGCACATTGCATCTCTCCTTTAACCCCACTTGGACCAAATGCTGCTGTTGCCATGTTCTCTGCTGGGCTCTTCCACATGCCTGGCAGTCCTTCATATCTTATTTCCTTGGTCTGATCCCTATTTTCTCTAATTCCCATTATATTACAGAAATTCACTCTGAAAAACCAAACATTTCCAGAACTGGGTCACCTTTGTTTTGTTAACACATGAGGCTGACCAGTGGCACAAGCAGGCAGGATCCAAATCCTGATGGGAATTTAACCCAGATGGTAATTCTTCCCACACCCATCCATACACCACGTGTCAAGTCCATGTCAAGGCTCAGAAAAAAAAATCTCCATTGCCTTCACAGCTAAAGCCAGCTTTCCAAAATACAGTCATCACTATTTATTAATCCCCCTTATTATAAATGCAAAGAAACACAGAAATGCTGGCTGGAGAAGGATCCTCTGGGAGCTACCCAGTCTGACCTCCTCTGGGGAGCAGACCTGTGCCAGCACCGTGTCAGGCCAGCTTGTGGCTTTGCCTTGACAATGCAGCAAAGGCAGATGGAGATTCTCTTTCAAACTGTCTCTTGCCTTGCTTCCCCTAATTACTTTATAAAATGGTAGAGTACTCCTGCAATTTACTAGTAAGCAGCTGTGTAATTTCTATATTTTAAAAGCTCTGATTTTACACTAGTCCTGGTTTGTGCTCCTCCTAGGAAAAACAGCTTCAGAGAGGCACTGTTCTTAAGGTGAACTGAAAAGATTTTCCAAAGGTGTTGTAAGTAACTTCCTGGATGCAAGCTCCCATTATTTCTTACCTGACCACCATGATTCTGAACAATAGATTCTTCCCTTCCAGTTTGTGGCTGTCTGTCACACATAGTTAGAATCATAGAATGGTAAGGTTGGAAGGGACCTCAAGGATCATCCATGCCATAGGCAGGGACACCTCCCACTAGCACAGGTCACTCAAGGCCTCGTCCAACCTGGCCTTGAACACCTCCAGGGAGGGAGCAGCCACAACCTCCCTGGGCAACCTGTGCCAGTGTCTCACCACCCTCACTGTAACGAACTTCCTTCTAACACCCAGTTATCTATCTAGTTATATAGACATCATACATACACATGTATACATATGGTCTATATAATGCTACTACAGATAGATACAGATAAAATGGATATATAATTGTATTTCCCTGTACTAGGTTTGGCTGAGCTGGAGTTAATTCTCCCCAGAGCATCTTTCTAGTGCTGTGTTCTGCAGTGCTGTAGCTGGGTGCTCAGTCAAGTACCAAAGCTGTGCTTTTCCAACATTCCCCCTACCCCAAGAGGATGTTGAGGGGTGGGAGGGGACACAGCAGGGCCAACTGACCCAAACTGACCACAGCGGTTTTCCATGCCACAGGACATTGGCTCAGATATATAAGCTAAGTGAAAGAAGGAAGTGTGGGGGACACTTCTTTACTGTAAGGGTGACAGAGCACTGGAACAGGCTCCCCAGAGAGGCTGTGGAGTGTCCTTATCTGGAGACTTTCAAAGCCTGCCTGGATACATTCCTATGCGACCTGTGCTAGATTCTATGATCCTGCTCTGGCAGGGGGGTTGGACTCAATGATCTCTGGAGGTCCCTTCCAACCCCTAACATCCTGTGAGCCTGTGACACTGGCTGATGGCATCTGTCCTCTGGAGCAACTGCTATGTATGTTGGAGCTCTGCTTCCTGGGAGTGACCCAATATTGGCTGCTGATGGGAAGTAGAGAGTAACACCTTTGTTTGCCCTTGCCTCCACCTGCTTTGGTTTAGCACCTTATTAAATTGCCTCTATCTTGACCCCTGTCCTTTTGTTATATTTTCCCTCTCCCTGTCCATCTAAGAAGGGGAGTGACAGAGTGGCTTTGGTGGGCATTTGGACCCCAGCCAGGGCCAAACCACCACACTGTTTATATGATCTTTATATGATATCTATCAATATCTATCTCGTTTGGTCTTCTTACACTAATTTCAAGTGATAGAACAAGAAGGCCTCAACTTGCACAAGGGGAGCTTTAAATTGGATATGAGGAAAAATTTCTTTCCTGAAAGAGTTGTCAGGCATTGGAACTGGCAGCCCAGGGAGGTGATGGAGTCACCATCCCTGGGGATGTTTAAAAAAACATGTAGATGTGGGACTGTGGGACATGGTTTAATGGCCATGTTGGTGCTTGGCTGATGGTTAGACTCAATGAGCTTGGAGGTCTTTTCCAATCAAAATGATTCTATGATTCTGTTATGTAAAGGAAGCAATTTAGGGGAATGGGGTGGAAGGAAATGAGACTGAGAAGTCAAATATCACAAAGAGTAGGAATGGGGATACAAAGACTTGAAGAGAGAAATTCTTCTACTGGATGGAAGAGTCTAAGAAAGAAGCTTGACTGCAAACTATTTGATTGCAGCATTAGAGAACTGTATCAGCAGAGGTCATTTAATACTAGGGACAATTTTAGTGAACAGGCAAAAGCGAGGAAGGAGCAACTGTTGAACACTGAAAGCATTCCAGTTCATGGTGAAAAGAAGACAGACATTTTTATCACAAGAAGCAATTTACCAGTGAGGCAGATAAAGAAAGAGAGAAAGAGAGAGAAAGAGAAAGAGAGAAATAGAGAGACAAAGAGAGAAAGAAAGAGAGAGGGAAAGAAAGAGAAGAGAAAGAAAGAAAGAGAGAAATAGAGAGAGACAAAGAGAGAAAAAGAGAGAGAAAGAGAGAGAAAGAGAAGAGAAAGAGAGAAACAGAGAAAAAGAGAGAAAGAGAAAAAAGAGAGAGAAAGAGAGAAAGAAAGAGAAAGAGAAATAGAGAGAGAGAAAGAGAAATAAAGGGAGAAAGAAAAAGATAGAAAGAGAGAGAAAGAAAGAAAGAGAAAGAGAAAGAGAAAGAGAAAGAGAAAGAGAAAGAGAAAGAGAGAGAGAGAAAGAGAGAAAGAGAAAGAAAGAAAAGAAAGAAAGAAAGAAAGAAAGAAAGAAAGAGAGAGAGAAAGAGAAAGAGAGAAAGGAAGAAAGAAAGAAAGAAAGAAAGAAAGAAAGAAAGAGAGAAAGAAAGAAAGAAAGAAAGAAAGAAAGAAAGAAAGAAAGAAAGAGAAAGAAAGAGATGTGGTAGAATTGAAATGGGACAAGGTTTGAATGTGTGACCTCTTGTGTCCCTGAGGATTTGTCTGCTCTTAGGCTCTCTCAGCTGAGCAGATAAAATATATTGCTGATCTCCCTCCTCTATACCCTAATTCTCACTCCAGTCACAAACTCTTGAGTTAGAGTAGTCTTGGTGAAATTATGTGATCTGTGCTTATGGTTTAAACCCCCAATATTCCTTGGATCTTTAAAAATCTGTGACTTCACCATGGGTTGCAAGAAGCCTAGATAGGTACTGAGACAGTCAGATCTATTTCCCCAGCTTTCACGTTGTTTCTGTATGTAGACAGCTCTTATTTCTTCAACCAGATTGTAGATATTTTCAATCTGCCATTCTCTTCTATCATCCTGGTGCATTAGCACTGTTAAGGCATCATAAAATCACCAAGGCTGGGAAAGACCTCTGAGATCATCAAGTCCAGCCTATAACCTAACACCATGACATCAGCTAAACCATGCCACCAAGTGCCACATCCAGTCTTTTCTTGAAGACCTCCTGGGATGGTGACTCCATCACCACTCTGGGCAGTTCATTCCAGTCTAATCACCCTTTCCACGAGGAAGTGCTTCCTAATATCCAACCTAAACCTTCCCTGGTGAGGACAGGCTATGGAGAAAAGAAGGCTTTGAGGAGACCTTAGAGTAGCCTTCCAGTATCTGAAGGGGACCTACAGGAAGACTGGGGAGGGACTATTGACAAGGTCTTACAATGACAGGACAAGGAGCAATGGGTTTGAACTGGCAGAGGGGAGATTTAGACTGGATGTTAGGAGGAAGTTGTTTGCAGTGAGGGTGGTGAGACACTGGCACAGGTTGCCCAGGGAGGTTGTGGCTGCTCCCTCCCTGGAGGTGTTCAAGGCCAGGTTGGATGAGGCCTTGAGTGACCTGTTCTAGTGGGAGGTGTCCCTGCCTATGGCAGGGGGTTGGAACTAGATGATCCTTGAGGTCCCTTCCAACCTTACCATTCTATGATTCTATGATTTTTTTTTTTTTGATCAAAAATTAGACATTCTGCTTATTCATGCAGCATTATACAAACACTGTAAGTGACTGATCCCAAAGCACTACCAAAACACTGCA
>WBNM01013015.1:135408-147820 GCA_013399055.1 Ramphastos sulfuratus | reverse complement strand
GGCGCGGTGGAGCGGAGCGCGGCCGGGCCCCGCCTCGGCAGCAGCACCTCCCCCGCAACCCGCGGCGGCGCGGGGCGGGCCGTGGGACTCCGGGGCGCCCCCCGGCACAGACACCGCCTCGGCCCCTGCCCTGCCGGGAGAAGGGAGGGGCTCAGCCGCGGCTCCCTGTCTCTCCGGACCGCTCCCCGAGCAGCCGTGGGGCTGCGGGCGTCGCCCCCTGGGCTGCCTGTCCCCGCGGGGCCGAGGCAGCACCCCGCGTCCCGGGCTGACGTGGGAGAGGAGACCGATGTGGGGAAAGCCTCGAGCAAGAGCCCGGCAGGGCGAGGCCGTGCGCCCCGCTCCGCTCGGCGGCTGTACACAGGTGGTTCCGCATCACCTGTTAGCCAGCGGGCGGCCCGGGACACCGACAGAGCCCTGAGCACGGGAAATCTCAGCCCAGCTGAGCCTAACCGCACCTGCATCGGGGGAGCCGGAGCGGCCCGGAGCCCGCGGGTGCTGCCAAGGACTGCTCACCGTACTGCCAGCACCAGCGCGGCCATCGGTTCAGATCCAAAAGAACAAGCCCATAGTGTATCAAACCCCTTCTGTTTCTTTTTACAAAACAGTATTTCGTTAAATGATGGGAAAATTGGTACCACAGGATTCTCTATAGGACTTGAAATCCCAGGAAGCCACGTGTGAAGCAGAGACAAATTATGTAGTCGGGCACTTTGGACAGACACAAATCCACTGAAACCGGCGAGTTTCTACCCTGTGATAGCAGAGCTGATTTGGCCGTGGTGCTTGAAGAAAAAGGGAAAGAGCATTTTCAGACACCTTTATAATTTATGAAGGCCTACAGTGACATAACATTAGAAAATGCTTCCATTATGGCAGCTTTCCCAGTTCAGTTTTATATAGATAACTTTCTAGCTTTCTTTACTATTTCTTTTATTCCTACAAGAGTAATGACTTGTTTCAGAAATTCCAGTTTTATTCTTCTCCTTGTGTACATTTCCAAAAAATGACTGTAGTTATTTTTCAAGGCACACAAAAGCTATAGGCTTAGCTACCTAAAACCTTAAATATTGTTTCCAATGTTTCATTTCATATTATTTCTTGAACTAAGTATTGTAAAGGTTCTAATGAGCTGAAAAATAAAGAAGCAATTCCTATAGCACACTGGAAAGTAATACTTTAGGAAAAATTTTAAGTCTTCTATTCCATGGGACAAACTTATGTCTGTTTGCATTCTAAGTGATAGAATGATTGAAGGACTTGAGCTGGAAAAGATACTGGAGTGTAGGATAACAGTGGCCAAAGCCAACTCAGTGTTGAGTAGCTTCTGCCAGGTGTTCTTGTGTTAGAAATGCTCACTGATGGAGGTTTAGGAAACACTTTACAAAGGCAGGATTCAGAGTACTGTATTTGCTCTATGCCCTCAGAAGATTTCCCTTCTGCAAAGTGAATCTTCACATAGCCAGGGTATGCCTCTTCCTCGTCAGAGAGATTTGAAGTAGTCAGAAGAGCAATCAGGATTTTGTTTCATTATCAGGATTTGAGCTTACTTATCCAGCCCCAAGCTTACAGAAAATGGTAATTTATCACAATTTTGCAGGAGCCCTTGTTGTCACATATACATGCTTTTCAGAGTGAGGCAATTCTGATTTATGGCTGCTTTCCTTTGCTCACTTTGCTCTACCCCAACAACGTATCAGAACTCCATTGAGTTATGAAAACATTCTAAATATAGGTGAGCAGCTGGTCATAGCAGGCAAACATAGGAAGGAATGGTAGTAATACATCAAAAATACCTTTGCAGTTGCCAGTTAAGCTAGGCATTCTTCTTGTGTCTTAGAAAGAATTACAGGTGTGCAGCCCAGCACAGATCATAAGCTCCAGAAGTGCCTACCAAGTTTGTACAGATGAGGTAGTGTCTGTTACCTCTATGATCAATTGTGTCTGAGGCAAAGAAAAATGAAAGTGACCTGAATAAACCAAACTGTGTCCACAAAAATGCCTGTTTCTTTCAAGCTGCCTTATTTTTCTGGTTATTCTCTGTTTCCATACACCTGCTCTTCATCTCCTGTTGTTGGGTCTTGCTTCAAGTAATTTGATCATTTCTCTCTGCATACTCTTTCTTTTTTACTATTTTGGAATTCAAATGATGTCTTGGAAGAAGACATAGTGGTTCACCAACTTCCCTTTGAGCTTTGCCATTTCTGGCTGTTCAGACCTAGTGGTACCATGTAGATGCCCACATTCCTTTTTCATCCCCACTGCCAGTGAGACCTAAATGTTAATGTATTATTTACCATTTACTCACAAATTAGGGAAGCAATATATAAAATGAAAGCCTATTTTAAAATTGCAGAGCCATCCTCAGTTAATACAGATGTATATAATTTTCTGACTCAATAAGATCAATAGCAATAATAAAAATGTGCACATTTTCAGCCATTGAGAATCTGGATTGATTTTATCTAACTCGAGCTTGTGACAATTATTTGCAGTAATTGACAGACATAAAGACTAAATCTGTGTCATTCTTGATGCTCTATGTATAACAAAATATATGTCAGAATGTGGGGTTTTTCCAAATTTGGTTTAAAGGGCAAATGCTTTATTGTTTACCAAACCTGATTCACTTTCCTCCAATTAGCATGTCAAGTCCATGTATCTGCTCTCTATAATAGTCACTAAAAATTGACATCAACTGTGATTTCATCCCTTCTATATAATTACATTTCAATGTATAATTATATTTCTATGAATATAGAGTTTCATTCTAGTCTATGCTTTCCAAAATATAAAACTCCTTCCTTTCTTCCTCATTTACTTCAAATATTTGTTTTGTAGCTCAATGCTAGTGATGCCTTGAGCATGTATTTAAAAGGTACATGTGTGGCTTCCAGTCACCTGAGATAAAAATTTAATTTATCTTCCTGAAATAGTTGATGAAGTCTCCATCTGATTTCTTTAATTGGCTGCTACATCAGTCTGTTAACCTTGAATGTAAACTAATTGTTAAAATTTAAGGAATTATGATTCAGTGTAGCCAAAGCAAGCTCAGATTTCCACAGCCGTTAAACACATAGAGTCTATAAAATTGTTACATTGAGAAGCTAGACTAATGATCAAGGAGGAATTTGTATCCAAAGGAGGAAAACAAATCATCTTTGGTGATTAAAAAGCATTCATCATGATTTCTGGTGTTTGCTCCTTCATATCAGGAAGGACCTGATTTTTTTCCTTACCTATTTGTGTGGATGAGAAAAGGCTCAGGCTCAGTGCAGTGCATAGCAACACTTGAAGATTCAGTCCTTTCAGTCTCCTCTGCTCCCCCACTGGTCTTGGGACATGTGCAAAGGGCTAACACAGTAGTTCAGCTACCCAATTGTACTTGCACTAAGAAACTGAATAATTTATAATTAAGCAGTTGAATAGAACAAATAAAAGCCCAAAAGACTCCTCATGTCTGTGTTACTTTCTAGGCCTCCAGAGAAGCCATTTATTTTTGCAGAGTTTCTTCTGCTGGAGAACAGCCCTCCAGGTGGGAACTTTCTTGATTCGCAGAAGAATTTGCCATTAGGCTCATACTGCATGTCACTTACAATATTTTTTACAAGGCAAAAACCCAGCTAAATGAGTCTGTCACTCTCCTTCTAGGACAGATATTCACCCTTCTCCAAAAAACTGATAAAATTCTATTTTGCTATTTTTTTACTTAGGCATGAGAAAGAAATTGTTCTTCATGCTACAATGCATTTCTAAGAGTATTTTTGTTCTCAGAAGTGAGTGTTATTTATTTTTAAGAATGTGTAACAATGTGTCCTACAAAAAAACATTCTATGTGCACTCTAAATCACAAAACATTAACTGTAAGTTGGTCCTACTCAAATATTTAGCATCTGTGATAAAAGTACTTGATCTGAAAAAGGTTTCCTCTACCTCTGAAAGTCCTCTGGCACTGTGTTGTAGGGTGTCCACTGGGGTACAGAGACAAGATGTTGTTAGTGGGAGGCTTCATGATGATCTCTGTGAAAAGATGCTGGAGTTGTCCTATGCCAGACAGTTAGTTCCAGACAGCCCTGCAACAGAACCACCATTGGGCACAGCTGAGCCCATCAGCCAATTTGGTGGCACCTCAGAGAAAATGTATTTAAGGAAAGGCACAAAATGCTGATGAGAGGAGAATGGAAGAGGGAATGCTAAGGTCAGAGGAGGGGAAGGTGCTCCATGACATGGCATGGCATGGCGTGGCATGGCATGGACACTCTCAAAGGGGCTGAGGCCCATGGAGAACACATTCTGCAGGACATACATCATGAAAGGACTCTGCCCCATGGATAAGCCCATGCCAGAACAGAGGAAACAAATAAGAATGAAGAAGCAGCTCTAAAGAAGAGTGAGAAACAAGGTGCAGTAGAGAGTAACCATTATGCACTGACCTCAACCATCTTGTGGTGCCCATCACCTCACTGAGTGTAACCTGCAGTGTGAACAAGGAGGGGAAAGAAATGTCTGGAGCAACTCTGAGCCTGGAAAAAGGGGAGGTAATGTGCTTTCCCTAGGCTCTTGAATGTTTGTCTTCTCTATTTCCCAATACTCAAGTCAGTAATTAAATATTTATGTTGATTCTCTGTAAATTAAATTAAACTCTTCAAGTCTGTTTTACCCATGACAGTAACTGTTGAGGGATTTGTCTGTTCTTATTTTGACCTCCAGGTTTTCACCCTCTTGTTCTTCCCATTTTCTCCCATGCCACACTGGAAGCAGGGCCAAGCAAGCAAGCATGTAGGTGCTTGTCTGCCAGCTGATGCTGAGCACAGGGTGGATATGGGAGAATTCAGAATACCAAATAGGAAAGCTATCACAGATTGCTAAGAAACTACATGTACCTGAAACAGTGGAACTTCAATATTCAAGATTCACTGTTAGCACACAAAGTTTTAAGGAGTTTTAGTGCTTGCAGAAATAGTAATCTTGAACGTTCTGAATGTTTTGCCTATTAAACCTGAACCAAGATGCTTCTTCAAATGAACATTGTGAACTGTGTATCCTTAGCATTGCACAGCAATAAATAGCAAGAAACAATGAAAGCCAGGCCCTGGAACTTGGCAAAAAATTGGCTGTTAGTATTATTATACCTTGTTACTAAAAAAGTGAGGGACAAGTGAGAGGCTACTTTTCTTGAAACTCAATTTGGTTTTTTAAATTAACATTTTGTAATAAGTTCTCTAGGGGTCAGAAGCAATTTGACTTACCATAAATGAGTAAACAAGTCAGAATTTATCTGTGGTGACTAAAAAGAGAAGAGAAAACACTTATTTAACAGCCTTCCATTTTAAAATGTTGTCTTCAGATTTAAATCAGCCAAGATACAGATCAACTTTTTATTGGGGCTTTTAAAGCAAAACTCAGGGAAGCAGGGACCCATCCTTCACTCAGCATTAATGGGAAATAAGTACTCAGTTCCTTCAGACCTAAAATCAAGCCTTTTTTTTTTCTGCTGTTGTATCTGTGTTTGTTGGCCTCTAATCAACTTGCTGCAGATGACTGGGGCAGCTTGGTTGTTGAATGGCAGTATTTAGACATTTGAGGCTTGATTTGGAAGAATCTCGTGGGTTTATATCTCATTTTAACTGTGATTCATGATTTATAATGGCCACACTGTAGATGTTTCAGAAGAAAGTCATTAAAAACTAAAGGGAGGTTATAGTTAAAAAAAAACCACATGTAATATTCAACATGACTTTGATGTGCTGCTTAGAGACTTCCTTGGCATAATCTGTATCACTTAATCTAAATTGCTGTTGAATTGTTTGTTGTCACTATTAGACTGTCACTGAAGTAATTTCATTATCAAACCTGAGTCAATATATGCTTTCAAATTTACAAAAACCTCGTGTAAAATAACAGCACTGTAGGTTTTAAGCACCTCATTCTTAGCCTGGCAATCACAAAACATTTTATAAATAAAAGCATGCTGAGAGCAAATTCATCTGCTGATGAAATGTAGCCAATTTCAGAGGATACACAGCTGAAAAGCAGCGCATTAGACAGGTGTAGGTTGAAGAAAAATATCAGCTAATTATTCTAACCTGTGTTCTTGGAGAAAAATCCATAGTTTTTTATATTATAGATCCTAAGCTTTAAGATCCTGTGTGAAATTCCTGCTTGTAGTGATATGCACTATGATCAGAGAAGACAGGGAAAAAAAAAACCAAAACAAAACACCAAAAACAACCCCCCAAAAAAGATAAACCTAAATAAAAAACAGCAACAAAACTCCCTGAGCTGACCCTAGTGTAGGACAGTACCCAGACTGAGCCAGTTTATGGCAGCATGATTTCTCAACACTCTTTCTGGCAGTTTTACATCCAGCTGTATGTTGGCTTCCCATTGCTTTTTGTCCTCCATTCTCATCAGGTAATTCTGCACTCTGCTTCAGTAAACCATTCTCCCATTCTGCTTCTCCATCTCCCTTCCGTTTTCTTTTCCCTTTCCTATTTACCTCACACACAATTTCTCATGAAAAACTGAATACCAGCAGAAAAGAGAATGGCTTTTATGTTCAGCTAGTGGAGATCAGAGAGCAGTAGTGCTCTGTACAGACAACGATAGGATGTAACTGAATGCAGTGCTTCATATTTTCCATTTTTAAATCCACATCCACAGAGTTGCCAGGTGATAGAGTTTTGAGAAGGGAAAGTCTAGGGAGTCCTAGCTAACTCAAAAAGCCAGTTCATAGACTATCAAACAATCATTAATAATAAATAATACAAAGTTAAATTTCAGAATGTTTTAAAGCATTTTGGTTCTTACAATATTGCCTCCAGGGAATAAGATTTCTAGATTTATGGCACTGGTGATTCATTTATGGAAATATGGAGAGACAGTAATCTCATCTTCTGTTAGTACATCTGAATACAGAGATATGAGGCCAAATTCTCTTTTTGATGGCAACAAAACTCCTTTTTGAATGAAACCAATCTGTATAGGGACACTAAAAGAGCTTGTTCATCCTCATACAAAAAAGTCCCAGAGGGGATATGGTTGCTGGATAAATACATCAGGCAGTTAAAAATAGTCAGAGAAAGAAACCACTGTTTCAAATAAAGGTAAATTCTGGCACCAGAACAAATAGTAGAATCTACAATCTATAAATTTAGGTTGTATTTTAAACAAAAGTTGCTAAGCAATAAAGAATGCAAGTACTTGAATGCCCTTCCAAAATGAATGAGAGGAAAGGCAAAATAAATGTTTTAAGGCAGAGCTTGCTAACTTTCTGAATTATCTGATGTCTATCATAACTGAGAGCTCTATGATCATAAATCATATATGAATGACACAGCATAGGTCATAGGAAAAGGGGTACAATACTTACTGCAGAGATTGCATATGATAGTAGAGATAATAACAAGAGCCTCTACAATGAGATTAATCCCTTTATATAATATCCTGAAAACTCAGAGACATGATAACAGCCTTTCACATTTAAATGGTTGCTCCAAGGAGGACAGGAATCAATTGTTCTCCAAGGCCAACGACAGCGTCACAGGAGAAAGGGACCTAGGTTGCAGCACACAAGTGGTTAGAATTTGGAGGTAATTAAATATTAGAACAGTTTTATAAAGAGGTTCATAGAATCTCTATTGTTAGTTTGTTTCAGCTGCTATAGAGATGACCTGCTGAGGACAACCTAGCCTTTTGATCCTGTCACAGCACAGCATTGCTTTAAATCTTGAGATGTTTTCTGTCCACACACGTCCTTATGTTTGTATGATTAAAGGAATAGTGCCGATTAAAGTGGGAAAGGAATCTGACAGGTGATGGCCCTACTTCTTCAGCTCTCCATGCCCAAACTGTTCAGGTTTCAGTCTGTGGCACAGAGCTGTATTTCCTGATTATTTTTGAAGATGCTTTGTTTCTTAATTTGCATACCTGAGAATTCTGCTGCCACGGAAGTCCACGAAGCCCTTGAAGAGCAGCTCTCTTGCTTCAGATCTGTTCCAAACTTTATGCATCAACTGATTTTAATTATTACTCAAAGTTTTCCACATACAGTCTTGACACATCTAAGTGACCCAAGTTGTACCATCTCTCAGGCCAGAATGTTACTCTGCCCATCTGTAAGAATACAAGCTTCAAACGTCTTTACTGAGTCGGGTACAGTGCCATTGGCTGACTAAAAGTTGATTCATGCTGAGTTCATTATACAGTCAATGAAGGTTCTACATCAAAAAAGAAATAATCTTAGCTGCTGAGCATCAGACAAGAGGTGCACTCACAGCTTAGTGTTCAAGAATCTGTTCAAGTCAGCCTTACAACCAATGACAGAAGTCAGATAAGGGCAAATGTGCATCCTGGGTGAAAGATGCAGGAATATGTCTACCTTGCTGTCCAGTTGTTTCAGCAGTTAGCTGACCCAGTGTCATCTTGATTTTCAGCCAAATTGCATTCATCTGTGGCACAGCTCCTGCAGAACAAGAACAGTGTAATCTTTCATCAGGAGTCGGAAACATGTAACACTGTGTGTCATCTGCATGCTGGAGCAGAACCTGCTTGCTTATTTTTTCAACAGCCTCCCATATGTGCATATAACTTCATTAATTAATGACTGAAGTAGAGTATAAAGTAGTGTCACTGTGAATATTTTTATTTGTGATTAAATCTGTAAGGCAGGCTTTGGTCTCCTAACTGCTTTCCCATCCACTTGATTTGATCCACTAGACTAGGCTAATAGCCAGAATTCTCTCTCCTAATTGCCTTGTTTCTTTGCTGTAGAATTCTGACTGCTGTAGGATTCTAACTGCTGTAGGTCAAGTCAGTCCAATGGTAGTAGATGGTTATTTTTGTTTCAATAATAAAAATGTTTAAAGCACAGTGAAATATGTATAAATTATTGTGTTTATGAAGCTGTACTTCTTGTTTTTCCAGTTTTAAACATTTTATTCTGCCATTATATATGTAACTTACAGGTTACTGTGAGTTTGCTTACCCTATTGCATCAAATTCTTAGCCCAATAATCCTTTCTGGCTTTGAAAGATTGTATGTGTGTTTCACTTTTACATCTTTCAGAAGTATATTAGGATCTTAAGAATGAAAAGATAAATTCTGAAGTACACCATTCTTGCCCCACTGCTCTCATTTATAAACTGATGCTGAATGTCAAGTAACAAATAATAGGGATTAGGAGCTTAGCACTAAGTGTTGCCATTATGACCACCCAAATCCATAAGGTTAATTCCTTCTTCCCATCAGCAGTGCATAGCATTGTCTGATATACTGTAAGCCTAAAATTCATTTTTGTTTCCACTTTCACATCTTTAATGTACACAGAAATTGTATTTTCACTTTTTTGGTGCTCTTCTCAACAACTTTTAAGGGATAGAAACCTTCATTTAAAATATATTAAAGAAAACAATTATCTGAATCTCAAATCTGTTCTGTGAAAAGAAAGAAGATAATAACCTGCATGATATCATTTATGAGACTACTAAATGTGGCACTGCTTGCTGTTTTTGAGATTTGAGAGGTGCAGTTTCTTAGCACCTATGAATGTTTATTTTACTAAAAGTGATGAAAAAGAAAAGCAGTTACCAGGTCACAGGCTAGATGAATATGCAAAGGCATCCTAGTTATTCTTCACACAATGTTGAGTTCACTGAATTGCATGAGAAGGTACAGACATAGGTGATGATGAAGAAAATGGATTTATTGCCAAGAGTTAGCTTGGAAGTTTCAATAAAGGTAGACATCTCTCATTGCTTCTCATTTGGAGACATCAGTAGAAAGAAGCTTCATAGGCACCATTCTCTGTCATTTAGATCAGCTACTCCAACTCTAAATTCACTGCTCATAAATTGCCAGTTTTAACTCTTAGGCCTTCTTTGCTCCTGTAAATATAAGGGCTTGATTATCTAAGATTTATGCCACTTCATACAAGGTCTGTCTTTACAACAGTCAAGCAAAATAAGTGCATCTTCATTTTCCTGCATGAGAATATTGGAGCTGGGAAGATTGCACAACAACGTGTTTGCTTTTGTGGATTTTATTTGCTTACCTCTTCTATTTTCCTCCTCTTTCTGCAATACAATTCCTATTTAATTATTTTAGAGGTGGAGCTGTGCAGTAAATGATTCATTCAATCATTTGAGTGAGTGGGCTGGTTCCAGCAAAAAAAAGGGGCACATATAAATTCAAGAAATGCAAAGGATCCATGACAATAATTCCCAGATGTAACACAGATCCTGGCAGGAGCAAGGGGTGGGGAGCCAAGAAACCACAGGAGAGCTTGGGAAGCCAGAACTAGGAAGGGACTACAGCATTTTTTTTCAATTCCTGAAAGCATTTTGTCCTTTAAAAGGTACAAAAGTTTATATGAACAATAAAACTGAACAATAATCATTCAAGAAGACTTAATGAGCAGGTAGCACATAAACAGGCAATGATAGTTACTGACAACCTTCCAGCATTTCTACACCATACTATTCCAGCTTTGAAGGGAAAGAGAATCATGGGAAGAGAATCCCTAACATGGAAAGATAATCCCTAACATGGAAAGAGAATCCCTGCTTTCAGCTCCAGTCTGGGTTTGAGGTATGTCAGCAACAGAGGTGGACCACAAAGACAATTCAGTGTTGTTGTACTCCCCTTCCACTAAAGTTAAAACACTTTGGGGATGATTTCAGGGCTTTCATATTCTTTATGTTCAGAGGAACCAGCAGAAAATCCAGAGAGTGTGGGTCAAGAAGGAGTATGTATATCCTTTCCTCAGCTTATACCAAGTGGTCCTACGTAGGACTTGATCCATAGGTAGGGATGCTGTAGTGACAAAATTACTCAGTTTATTAGCATAAAAGTTAACATTATTAACTTCCTTGTTATTCCTTTTGCACATAAGCCTGAAGGCACTTGATTAGTCACCACATTGCCTTGTCACATCAGGTACCTCAGTTCTGTCAGAAAAGTAACAACCACTCTCTAGCAAAAGCAATTATTTCTCCATGAGGTAGACTCTGGGACTTGTTCTGAACACCACCTGACAAAATCTGGTTTAGGAATGACAATTATATAAAGAAAATAGCTGCCACTCACTCATTAAGGATGACCTAACCCAAACTACCTACTGCATAGGACTTTTTTTTTTTTTTTTTAATGTGGAGAGAGGTTATCACTGAACTGTTGAAACAGAAATGAAATTACAGCTTTGTGTTCTTTAAAATCTGTTAAATCATTTAATCTTCTCAATCCTACTCTAACAGGAGAAACAGAAGGACACTTTATAGAATGAATTGTTTTTAGAAAGGCATATGCACACATTTAATACTATTAAGGCACAAACTGTCAGGCAAAATGGAATAAAAATGGAGATAGGAAGTTGCTACCAAGGCCAGGGCAAGGAAGGTCAAGAAATGGGGAAGAAATTGATTGCACAAAAGCAAAGGTCTATGCAGCAAATATTGTCAGGAAGGGTGCCAAAGTCTGGAAAAGCAAAGATCAGCTGAGAGGATCAGAAGAAGACTACAGATTGAACAAATAGGACATAAATTTAGCTAGGAAACAAGTTTAATAAGCAAAAAGTAACCTGTGTAATAGCCTTGAAAATCTGGCAAGTTTATGGTAAAGTAGCAATCAGGCACACAAACCCAGCTTCAGCTGCCAGGATTTATCAAGCTTTCATTCTCTTGTGGCACTGACTAAGTGGCAAAGATAAAATGGCTTTTTGGCTACATTGGTCCTGATATGTTGACAGAGAAGATTAGCAAACTAGTAGAAGACAACACCACAAGGTCATGTTGGCTATATAGAACCACACATTTTAAAGCTAAGTCTACTTCAAAGCATAATTTAAACTTTGCTGTGATGTCTACTCTGCCACTGATACCTCAGCTGGCAGTATGGCTACTGCAGGTCATTCTGCATGGCACTGGACTGTATCATGGAGCTCAGGCCACCATTTCTTGCATTTTGGCTATTGAACCATTAAAAAAAATCCCAAACATTACTGTACTTAGAGGAAAACCAAGAATTCATGGAATTCATATGAGGAAATGGCTACTTAATTTAGACACCTAAGAAGAGAGACAACAATTTAAGTAGTTAACTCCTGTGTTAGGATTTACAATTCAAAACAGCTACTTTCTACCATAAATAATTGGAAGAATGCAGGGACTTTATGTAGGTGATATGGTGGAAGCAATATTTTATAAACTGGCATTATCACAAGTCCCTGATATTGCATTCTATAACCCTTGTTGTGTATTACAATATCCTATAGTCCTTATGATTAACTACTGTTTACAGTCTTCACAGGGAAGTAACACCCTCAGCATTTATGATAGCTGACTGATAGCTATGAAACTCTGCCAGTGATTGTAAAGGAGAATAGAATATGCTGGAATTTTTCTTTTGGGGGGGGGGGGG
>WBNM01013015.1:76620-117889 GCA_013399055.1 Ramphastos sulfuratus | reverse complement strand
CCCCCCTCGTGGGTTTGAATGGGGAGAAGGCTGTACTAAAACTGCTTTCCTCACTCCACCCTGCGGACTTGAGGGGGGGACAGCCACAGGCGCTGTTCCCCACCTGTGTGCTGAGCCCTGTAGCAGCCCACACTGCCATGGGGCTGGTGGTTGGGTGGGGTTTTGTGCCCAGTAGAAACTGGCAAATGGACACTTTGTCTAGAAAAGCATAAACAGAGCAAGGGAGAAGAGGCCAGGTGGTGCCTGCCTTAGGAGAGATCCTGCCTTGACAGAGCTATCGTTTTGGGCCGTCCTCGCTTTTGAACAGCTCCTATCTTTTCACACGGCTCTGGGTTTTGCACCGTCCCTGCCTTTGGATGCCTCTCTCCACTTTTGTACTCCTCGGTGCAAATTTGCAGGCTTGGCAAGTCCTGAGGTCCTTTTGAGAGAGCTGCCGGCGGCACCCGGACCCAGCTGCTCTCGGACCATACTGCAGCTGATTTCCTGGCTGCTGTTCCTCACTGAGGAGACCTGAGCAGTTTGGCTCTCCCCTGCCCTGCCGAGGCAGTGTCACTCCCACCAGTCCCTGTCTGCGGCAGTCGTGTTTGGAGACACTCCTGACTCTGGCAGCTTTTCCACCCACCTTGGGCTGCTGCTGCCGCCTGGATCCAGACTATTGGATATTGCTTGCAGCGTCAGAAGGCAGTCGAGCCGCAGAGAAACCCAGCAAGGGATCATCACCCAATACCTATCTCACCTCCATGTGTAAAGCCTGCAGCTGCTCCCTTAATTCTCTGCTCAGCCTGATTGGTAGTGGGGTAAAGCTGTGCTTATAGCTTAGCCTTTTCCATTTCCTGACTTCCTAAATGCCTAAACCTGTCCATAACATCCTGTTGAAGAATTCCCAATGGAATTAGAACCTGTGAGTAAATCTAAAGTAGTTTTGAATAGAGTTTTGGGGGCAGGGCTTTCAGGAAAATAAAATAATTCTATTTTTATAATTCCTGACTTGGCCACATTAATTCCCTTCCTTGGCCACATTAATTCCCTGCCTCCACGACACAGATTCCCAAGGATGGACTTCCTCCATGAAGCAAACAGCTACTCCATCTAGCACTTGGCTGTGCCCTCAAAGGCAGTTTTGTGTGAGGTATGCCAGTCTTTGGTGGCTGTGAGTGTTCAGAACAGTAGCTTTAGTTCCCTTCCAAAGGGCAGGACCTCCTACCATTTCTGTTGGGCAGGGCATATCAAAGAGGAGGACTAACTATTTGCCTGTATTTAAACCCAGGACCAGCTGGGTTCATTGATGCCATTTCTCACCCACATGTTAACCCAGTCTCCATCTACTTGTGCATTGAACTCTTACTGTGACATTATCTTTATGTACCTGAAAACAGTAACTATGCACAAACCTTCCTGGAAAGGTGGATGCAATGTAAATGTTTGTTATGGTAAGATATAGAAATTAAGATGCAAATCCCTTGCTGATTAAAAATGTGTGATTCTTTCTGAATAGAAAGTAGTTGTAAACACATTTGCCTGTTTTCTTTTTATAGTTCAGGTCTATGCCTCACCCACAGATACAATACAAATGGTTTCCTTAGCAACCATCAGATTCTGAAGGAAAACATAAATTCAATATTTCTAAGTAACAATAACAAAGAAGTCCAATTAATTCCAGAATATTCATTTCCATCTATCCCAAAATAATTAGCAACTGTTCCAAGCTAACTTACAGTATACATTATTATCCTTCAGAGATTAAATCTCTCCAAACTAGTTTAGTGAATTTTATAAATTATCTGGGAAAATTAAAGTAATTTGCATATAGCTGGCAGTAAACTTTCCATCTACCTATTGCAGCATTTTCAATTTCAGTGGGTATTTTAAAACCTATTAATGATAATCAAGCAATTTGTGTGTTGCTAAACCAGCACTTACCACTGTTTTGCTCATAAGGCAGTAAGGCAGACAACAACTTGGCTTACAATCTCAGTTTGCTTTTGCTGGATTCACTAAGTTGAATATACAAAAACCCAAAATAACCCTGCTGGCTCCCATCTATGTGAAGATAAACTTTCAAAAGGGAATTGAGTGTGTGCTTTGTAATGAGATTTTCTTAGGTGTGCAAACAAACAGAGAGAAAGAATAACTGTTCTGAAAGGGACCTACATGAAGGCTGGGGAAGGGTTGCTTAGAAAGACAAAGGGCAATGGTTTTAAACTGGAGCTGGGTAGATGTGCTAGTTTGAAGCTAATTGAAATATTTTTATGAAAAAGAATTAGATTATAGGCTGTGAAAACTGTGCTGATGTCTACTTCACTCATAGGCTTGCTGAGATGTATAAGAACAAGAACACAAACATAGATAAGACACACAGAGTCTCAGTGTCTCTAGCTGTGGGTTTTGTCCACTGGCCTCTCTGCTAACCTAACTAATCACTCTGCTTCTAGCCCCCCTGGCTGATCCTCCAAACTCACCTTGCTCGTAAGGCAGACCCTGGGATAAGGCAAAGGGGTGGGAAGAAGGTAGAAGGGTGGTTGGGAGCCCCTCCTGGGGACTGTGATTTCTGGGAAGGGAATTGTGTTTCTGTATTACCTTTAACTTGTATATTTCTGCAACTATTTGTGTCTATTGTGTATATCTCTGCTTGTATATTGTGCTAAGCTGTAAATAGAGCTTCAGTCCTTAACTTCCAGCTGGCTGAGTCTAGTCTGGGGGATTTTTTCAAAGTGTGGGGGGGCAGGGAACTCCCAAACCATCACAGTAGATTTAGGTTGGAAATAAGAAGGAAGTTTATTACACTGAGGGTGATAAAATACTGGAACAGGCTGCCCAGGCCCCATGACTGAAGACATTCAAGATCAGGCTCCATGTGGCCCTGAGCAACCTGAGCTTGCTGGACAGATCTCTGCTGACTGCAAGGCAGTTGGACAAGATGAACTTTGAGGGTGTCTTCCAGCCCAGTGCAATCTGTGAATCTTAACCACTTCTGACATTGAAGCCCAAACCAATATATTGTGTTAACTCTTCAGCTACTGTGGAGTTAAGTAATCTAGGCAGTTTACTAAATTTAGTAACCACTCAGTTTCATATTAGCTACAGGAAATTACAGGGTTCTCATTTGCTAAATCTGAAACTTTGTTTTTGCTCTTTAAACTCAAACATTAAACTCTAAACTCTAAACTTCAACATCTTCTATGAGAATTTGTTTAATAATTCATAAAATTAAAATCATACCTATAGTTTCTACAACAACCAGAGCTTGATAATCTCAGTTAAAACACTGCACCATCTTTCAGAATCTGATTTTTTTATAAGTGAAAAAACCAAATTTATGTTATTTTGCTGACAGCTGACAAATGCCAATTCTTTCCTCTCTCTCAGCTACATGTGGGATGGAAGGAGTGTCCATGAAACCTGGTGCACATCAACTCAACTCAATAGTTATGAGTCTAATACTACAGAAAAGTTCATAATTCCTCCAATAGATAAGACACTTCAGGACATTCATACTTAAGATGAAACAAAGTAACTACTGTCCCATCTACTTTTCATGCAAGAAAAACCTTTCCTGCCTTTACATTCAACTATATGTGGCCCATAAATTCAGCTTCCATTTGAATGTTCATTTGTGTAAGGGTCAAAAAAGGCTTCATAAGTCGTCACAAGAATTATTCTGCAGTGACCTTCTCTGAATGTTTTAAGACCAGTTTGCATGGCCTAGTAATTCAACATGAGATCATACTTCACATACTCAAGAAAAGGCCAATGGGTTAGTCAGATGATGCTATTTTATGCAAGCACAGCTGTTGGAGAACTACCATTTGCTTCCTCTGTAGCAGATTATATCCTAGCAATGGGAATAGAAGAAGCACCAAAAATTAAAGAAGTCATAATTTTTGCAAGTAAAGAAGTGCAAAGTCTTTTTTCAGGGTAGATTCTTAACAGTTCATGTAATGACTATTTTCAAACATTACAGAAGACTTCTTTCACAGAGCACATAGTGGGCAAAATGTAATTTTTCTATTAGTAATTTCTAATCTCAAAAGGAGGATACTAGGGGGGGAAAAAGGGACAGACAGAACTAGGTCACTTTTCATAATGGTGCAGTAAAATGTGATGATGTGGTGTATGCTAACCAGTTTAGAATCAGGAAAAAATGGTTAGTGACTATTTTTACAGTACCTGGCTACGTATATAGTTCATAAAACCTAGTTATACTTCTGACATTAATAAAGGCATATAACATTTTGAGATATTTTGTGGAAAATAGGGGACTGAGCTGTTCATACTCATAGGTGAGATATTTCAGTAGGTCTGTATTTTTCCCCAAGGTATCAGGACTCTATGAAAGAACTATCACAATCAAAAGCCATTTGAAGATGAACAGAATATGTAGTAAAGTTGCATGTGGCAGCAAATAGAAGTGCAGAGCTAATTCCTTGTTTCCTGTCATCTTATGTACATGTAACAAGCAACTTAATTTCAATGGTATCCCTACACTAAAGCAACACTGAATACCATGGCTCCATACTCCAAATGGATGCAGTTTATTAACTTGTATTTATAAATATTTATCAGACATGCAACATGACTGACTTGACAGGAACAAAACAGATGGAGCATATTGAGTTATAAATAGTGAGATGCTGAAATTGTTGAACTCGGCAGCACTTTGCCATTGAATCCAGGCTGAAGTGAGGACAAGGATCAGACTTCAAAGCATGGCAAGAGTAGAAGTGCATATGTTTTTGTAGTAGTTCTCAACTGTTTTAAAAGCCCTATCAAAGTGCAGAACACAGAACAGTACTGCAATGCTTTCAAAAGGTCCAGAGTTCCGCTGGCAGTTGCCCAGATGCCATGATGCTGATAGAGCTACACTGCCTTCTTATCAGCCTGACACACAGTCTTTGCTATCTGAAAGGCCCCCTCCATGTCTATTTTATTGCAGAGATTTTCTAAAAGGAGTCTTTCCTGTCTTTTCCAATGGATAGTTATACTGGATCTGGAATGGAGTTCGTTTTCTTTGTGGTTGTGTTGTGGTGCTGTGTTACAGATTTTAGCTAAAATAGTGTGGCTAGCACAGTGGTGGTTTTGAATATTGCTAAGCAGTGCTTGAGCAGCCTGAAGGTTCTCTCTTTTTCATGTTTCCAGCAAGGTGGGAACAGGGTGGGGCAAGAAGCTGGGAGAGGACCTAGCTGGGAAAGCTGAGCTGGATGGAATAAAGGCACAATCCATAAGGTAGGCTGTCATGCTCAGCCATAAATGCTCAGGAAAAGGAGGTTATAGAATTTGTCTTCCTAAGTAATCATTATGCTTGCCAGGAAGTGACTGGACCTTTGCCTGCTCATGGGAAGCAGTGAATAAACTCCTTATCTTGCTTTGCTTGTGCATGCAGCTTTTGCTGCACTTACCATATCCATCACTCTTCTCACCTTCCCCCTACTTTCTTGTCATGCCACAGCAGTGGGAGTGAGTGAGCAGCTGTGTGGGTACTGGGCTATTGGCCAACATCAACCCACCACTGTGGAACACAGACTATATAGTTTTTTAAGCTAGAACTCACGAAGCTGATGCCTGTATCAGGGAACCCTCTGCAAAGTTCAATTGCTCTGCTAAATCACACTATAAATGCCTAACTACACAGCAGTGAGCTGATTTCTTTTAAATATCTTTAAGCCAAATGATGTGATTGGTCTGTTCAGCTCTGTGGTTCGTTTCCACACTCAGACATTTTCTACTGAAAGGTGGTTTATAATTATGCTGCAGGAAACAGAGTACCCTTCCAGAGATTAAAAAGGGGGTGCAAAGTGTGACTCATGCTACATGTCTGTGCAGGAGAGATGATGAAATAATATTCTCCACTCTTGGCTATCCTTATTCAAATAGACCTTTCAAACATCTTTTGGTGGGCCATAATTGATTTATCATTTTCTTAATTTTGTTATTAGACAGCATGAAGGTGACCACAGGCCCTAACAAGTGAAATTGTGAGCCACCTCAGCTTCACTCAGCCCATATGTTCCCCATCCCTGCATTTTCTCCTGATACTTGCCATAGCTTTCTGGAGCTGTGTGAGTACCAGGCAGGACAGATAACTGTCCCAATTTATGGTTCTGGGTGCTTAAGCACAAAGGGTGTTGGCTAGACTGGCCAATGCCACCTTCTTGAGGCAAGGAGAAAAGTTATCTAGGTCTGTGCATTCCCTAGCAGTTCCTGCCAGAGTGTGCTGCCCTGGTGTTGCTCAGACCTGCCCCAGCTATGTAGAGAAGCATCATCTATCTACATGTTGTCATGGAAGGCCAAAACAGCCTATACATGTCCTGCCTTGTTCAGACATGGTTTTCTGTTCTCCCTCCTTCTGCTGGTGGGAGAAGCAACTGCGGGAAAGGAAGACAAAGGCCCCTGGTGCCTCCGTGTCTGTCCAAACTGGTTTACAGGCTGCCTGCATGTGTTTATACCATACTTATAGAATCACAGAATCATAGAATGGTGAGGTTGGAAGGGACCTCAAGGATCATCTAGTTCCAACCCCCTGCCATAGGCAGGGACAGCTTCCACTAGTACAGGTCACTCAAGGCCTCGTCCAACCTGGCCCTGAACACCTCCAGGGAGGGAGCAGCCACCACCTCCCTGGGCAACCTGTGCCAGTGTCTCACCATCCCCACTGCAAAGAACTCCCTCCCAACATCCAGTCTATATCTCCCCTCTGCCAGTTCAAACCCATTGCCCCGCATCCGGTCATCACAAGACCTTGTTTGTGTTCTGCCCTAAAAAGGTATAAGCAAGCCCTGACTTTAGCTATTACGGTTAAGCTTGGCAAACTGCCACTCTGGCTAGTCTGTGGCCAAAGAGCCATTAGGCTTGGGCTGTATTGATAAAAGAAGATGAGCGGGTAGACAACATGCTGCTGCCAGTGCTTCTGCCAGTGCTTTGCCTCACTGCTGCTGTATCTTGCCACGCTCTGCAGCATTTTATGTCTGCTAAGCTATAAGCTAGCTCTGCTACGTGATAACAAGCCCTGATACTTTGGGTTTGTCTCAGTTTACCAGAAGACTGCATTAATTGCTGTGGTGGTTTGGGAGTTCCCTGCCCTCCCACACCTTTGTAAAGTGACCCAGACTAGAACTCAGCCAGCTGGAAGTTAAGGACTGAAGCTCTATTTACAGCTCAGCACAGTAGACAAGCAAATATATACACTATATACAGGAATATTTACAGAAATGTACAGGGTAAAGGTAATACAGAAACACAACACCCCTCCCAGAAATCAGAGACCCCAGGAGGGGCTTCCAACCACCCTTCCACCTTCTCCCCACCCCTACACCTTATCCCAGGGTTTGCCTTTCACGCAGGGTGAATTTTGAGGATTGGCCAGGAGGGGTTAGAAGTAAAAGTGGTTAGTGAGGTTACTCGGCAGAGAGGAGAAGCCTAGAAACTAGACTGCCCGAGATGCTGTGCCCCAGAGACTCTGTGTTATCTATGTTTTGAGTTCTTTTCTTATACATCTCAACAAGCCTATGAGTGAAGTAGACATCACCATTGTTTTCCTTTCACAGCCTATAATATAATTTTCTCTATTAAAATATTCCAATTAGCTCAAACCAGCATAATTGCCTTCACACCATAGGCTCACTTGGCCAGTGTGACATTGTGCCAAGTCTGCACATCCACAAGACATCCTGCCTACACCTGCAAACCTCTGTGCCAAGTCTGGAGCCAAGAGCAACCAGGACCAGGTCAGAGATCATCTGCTTCTCTCCCAGCACCCCTGTCAAGAGCCTGGGAAGATCAGAAGCCTTAACAGCTGACAAGACACCAACAGAATTCCCTGCAAGTATTTGGGTACTGTCTGGAAACTGTAGTTAGTCCCAGGAATCCAGAGATTAATATTTGTGAGTTAATACTCAAAGCCTCTTTAGCAAAACTCTTTAAATTCTCTAATTGAATCCCAAGTGCCTTTTGCCTTAGCAGAAGCTTCTGCTTCTCAAGTCCCTCAAGGGGACAAGTGGTACAATTGACCACAAGAACCTCTTCCCAGTTCACCTGAGTTTAAGATTTGTTGTATTACCACTAGTTATTTCTTAAGTGTTCTAGATCCTGTTATTCCTTTCTGTAGCACTTTCATGACCGTACAGAGAACCAATTATTATTAAAAATTACTGGGTGGGTAGTGAGAGTCCTGAATATCAAAATTAGTAAACAATATTAATTTTGAAAAAATCCTAGCTTGCATCAATCGTACCCTCTAGCACACATGTTCACATCCAGAGTATGCACTGCCATCCCATAGTATCAAAACATTTGGAAAGATGGCTGGGAAGGATCCCCCTCTGACAGCCAGCCACAGTTAATAAGCAAACTATTGGCTTCTTGCAGAGGTATTAAAAGAAAACTGAAGACTGTGTGATAGGGAAGGCTTCTATCTGGCCTTAACTGGTCTCTTCTCACAGGTAATTGGAGACAGAACAAGGGGGAATGGCCTCGAGCTGAGACTGGGGAGGTTTAGATTGGACATGAGGAAGACATGGGGAGAGTGGTCAGGGACTGGAATGAGCTGCCCAGGGAGGTGGTTGAGTCCTGGATGCGTTTAAGGGTCATTTGGATGTGGTGCTTAGGGCTATGGTTTAAGATGAATCTTGTAGAGTAGGGTTCTAGGTTGGACTTGGTGATCCTGAGGGGCTTTGCCAAGCTGGGGGTTTCTGTGATTCTGTGTGAGCATCTGAGTTTGTGGCTACATGACAGCACAGCAAAAGTATGTGTACATTTACTTCATGAAGGTGAACATCTCTTTAGAAAACATTTATTAAAATATCTTTTATGTCCTATTCACAACCACCTTTATGACCTTTTGATTTTGACATTCAAAGTGTCCATGCTTTCTGCACTAACTTTACTGAATATATCTTCAGTGCCATTAAAATCCTTCACTCTAGGTCCTGCCTAAAATATCAATATTATTGATTCATCCTTTTTCTCTCCTTGGGGCATGGTTTAGTTTCACATCAATTTGTATAACAATAAAAAGAGTGAATATGCCAGAAGTGAATGCTAAGGAAAAAATGCTGAAAATCAATTAAACCCCCTGATCAGCTACAAAGTCATATCCTCTTACTGATGAAGTGAGACCTACTGTGACACAGAAAAGCAGAGCTGATGTGATACCTGTCTCCACTAGCAGATTTTGTACTTCAGTTGACTACAATGGTTTTATGCTGATATATTAGAATTTTATGCTGATTAATTTTAACTACTATCAGCATTAAATTTGTGGGAGATTAAGTAGACAATTAAGTCAAATGGAATTAACTTATCAGTACTGTGTACAGTTCTGGAGCCCCCAGCACAGGAAGGACATGGAAGTGTTGGAGTGGGTCCAGAGGAGGCCACAAAGATGCTCAGAGGGCTGCAGCAGCTCTGCTACGAGGACAGGCTGAGAGAGTTGGGGCTCTGCAGCCTGGAGAATAGAAAGCTTCCAGGAGGTCTTATAGTAGCCTTCTAGTATGTGAAGGGGGCCTACAGGAAGGCTGGGGAGGGACTATTTACAAGGTCTTGCAATGACAGGACAAGGGGCATTGGGTTTAAACTGGCAGAAGGGAAATTGAAACTGGATGTTAGGAGGAAGTTGTTTGCAGTGAGGGTGGTGAGACACTGGCACAGGTTGCCCAGGGAGGTTGTGGCTGCTCCCTCCCTGGAGGTGTTCAAGGCCAGGTTGGATGAGCCCTTGAGTGACCCTACCTATGGCAGGGGGTTGGAACTGGATGATCCTTGAGGTCCCTTCCAACTTTGCCATTCTGTGATTCTATGATTAAATAATAAAAAATATTTTTAGCCCCTTGTATTTTGTTAGATATCTGTTTTTATACCCAGTCGTACAGTATAACTTCCACTCACAGCCAAGACAATCAAATATAAAAGCAAGTGCACATAGTTTAGATTCCTGAGAAGTCCATTTTGACAGCAGAAGACACATTTTGTCAAGATGAAAATCTTGTGCTTGGTGAATCATTGAAAGTCTTGCCAGTGAGTTCAGTAGTGACAGGATTTTACCCCATGAAATGTTAATAAAAATAAATTAATCTTGTAGAACACTTGAGATGTTGGATAGAAGAAACTTCTAGCCCAACTTTCCATATGAAGCAGGACCACTTTTCTAGCCAAGGCAAGACTTGAAAACTTCCAAGGTTGAGGTTTTTACAGCCACCCAGGGTAGCTGTTAGGCTGCAGCTGGATGGAAGTGATGCTGACTGAAGCCTGACCTGCCAAGGATTTTGAAACCCTTAACAGTGGGAACTTAAGAGCATTGAGTTCTTAGCTCTTCTCAAAACCATTGCTGTCCTGGAAGAGTTGAGTTCTATATTTTTCAGCTGCAGTCTCTGTTGCTTTAACATGTGTTTTACTGTTATGGTGGGCACAGATTTTGTGATCATGAAGGTCATGTCAGCCTTCCTGGTAGTTTGGGCTAACTCCAGGACCCATCACATTGCTTAATATCAACATCATAAATGCAAACCAGTGTTTCCCTCTCTTCATCATGCAGATTAAATGAATAATCAAATCTACAGATTCAACTTACTCAGCAGGCACATACTTACATTTAGCCAAAATCTCTCAAAAGAAATCCCATGGTGCATTTTACATTGCAGACAAATAAATCTTACCCAGTCAAGACCCAGGTGCTGTAACCTGAAAGTGTGCTAGCTCACTTTCTTTGGAAAAGCAAGGAATGAGTTACTTTTAAAATGTTGATTTGTGCTGTAAATTAATACAGGAAGCACATACCAAGGAGGTAGGAAGTTTATGTTTCCATCCTCTGCCAGAGGAGATTGAAAACCCTGTCTCCTGTGTCCTGGGAGAGCACCCAGACTCTCAAACCATAGATTTTGTGCTTTTTACTGAAAAGAAGCCAGAGGCAGGAAAACAAAAGATTCATTAAGCCCAGATGAGAACCTTCTCATATCATTAAGCTGCAGCATTTTTCACCTTGAAGAAGAGATCTCCTTGCTTTGCTTTCTGAATGAAAACCAACTTGTGTCATTTAAAGCCAGCAGCTCTAACCACAAAACTGTTAGATAAAGGACATTTTGAGGATGACTTGGCAGGCCAGTGGGTTGTTGATTTATTTTGGTTTTTTTTTTTTGTTTGTTTGGTTGGTTTGTTTTTGGAGTGTTGGTTTGGGTTTTGTTTTTTTTTTGTTTGGGTGGGGTTTTTTTGGGTTGTTGGTTTTTTGAGGGGGTTTTTTGTTTGTTTTTGTTTTGTTAGTGGGTTGGTGTTTTTTGGGGGTTTTTTTTGGTTTTTTTTTTTTTAGGACTTCAGTATTGAATTAAGCAAAGTCCAAAGTTTCCCTGCTTGTGTCCTCTGACAGGTGTGGCCACCAGTAGATAGCTTTGAGGGTCTGTCATAATACAAATCAATAAAATGGCTAACAATTCAGAGGTGGTCCTTATACTTTCTGATGCCACAGGAGTCTTTTAGTATATAAAAAGAGACAGAATCACAGAATACATCAAGTGGGAGAGACCTCAAAGATCATCCAGTCCAACCCTCAACCCATCACTGAAGTGAGCTAGTTCCTCAGCAGGTATATATTAATTTAAATCTGAATTAATGGCTGGTTTATTTCATATTTTTGTAGTGCAGGCTTCAGTGCTGTCACCACTTCCCAGCATCCCTAATGGATGTGCCTAAATGAATTACAATGTACTTAACAGATATTTGAATGCAGACATAAGATTACAAATACTGTCTGGGTCTTTTTCTTTATTAAAACATAGCATGTTTTTGGCATTGCTTGCTTCCAATTTAAATTTTAATAGATCAAAGCTTAGGCAATGTTCTTCTGAAGGGATAGAGGCTAAAGGCTTCTTTCTTACTGAGTTAAATTAGGAAAGTTTCAGCATTATTTTAATCATAGAATCGGTCAGGGTTGGAAGGGACCACATGGATCATCTAGTTCCACCCCTCCTGCCATGACCAGGGACACCTCATACCAGATCAGGTTACTCAGAGCCTCATCCAGCCTGGCCTTAACCACCTCCAGGGATGAACCTTCCAGCACCTTNTGGATGGATTCTTTCCCTCCAGTGTGTCAGCAGCACCACACAGCTTGGTGTTGTCAGAAAACTTGCTGAGGGTGCACTCAATGCCACTGTTCACGTTGCTGGCAAAGATGTTTAACAAGACTGGTCCCAGGACTGATCCCTGAGGGACTCCAGATTTTCAGGATCCAGATTTTTCTCCAAGAGCAACTGTTTTACAATGACATAACTTACAGACTTCTACTGTTTGCGAGTGTCCAAATTTTCTCTTGGTTTTGTCTTTCAGTCTCAAACTAAAATCTCTTTCATTATTTTCTAGTTGCAAACCTTTTAATTAACCATTCTAAAGAAATAATTCATGAATGCTTTTAAAGAAGACACTTATTAATGCTTTAAAAGAAAGGAAGGAAAATAAACATCAAAACAACTTAAAACATTCACACTCCTCTCATGAATGGTCAACATCTATCTGCTAAAAATCTTGGGTTTAGCAGCAGCTGTGTTTGGGGTGTCTGACAGAGTGCAAATTGTAAATTAAGTATCTAGAGATAGAACAAGCTTAAATCAAATGTGCTCTCTTCCAGTAATTGTGGTATTTAAACTGCCACCATTCCTGGAGCTCTCTTATTTCATATAGATCCTGAAATTGCTGGTTTTCTGAGATTGTCTGCTCAGAACAGTGCCTAATCCTCTCCTCTACTTAATCCCTCCTGAAGCACCTACAGCTCCTCTGTAATTGTATGAGAAATCTGCATACACTTAGGTTCATGAATTGTGTTAAGCTCTCTCCAAAACACAGCCAAGTTTTGAGCATAGCAAACCCAATTCACAAAGGAGATTCATCTGCATGAGATGTCACCTAAGTTAGACAGTAGGAAATTAACCTGGAAATAGAGACATCTAGCAGAGTATTCATCAAAACCAGCATGCCTTACTTCCAGATGATATGCTCACATTTCCTTTCTCCCCTCATCCAATATTTGCTTCTGCATAAGTTTGTTTGTTACAGCATTCTTCTGAAACTTGCACTCTTGTTACTAGAGACAGAAATTTGACCATTTCTATTCCCACATTTTCTCTCTGCCCTTTTGGTAGAAGGCTAACAAGCCAGGACTGGAGGACTTTGGAGAAGAAACATATTTTTTTTTGGAGCTAGAAATACTTTGAAAGTGCATAGCAAATGCTCTGTGAGCAAAGCTGTGGGGAACACAAGGCAATCTGAGTTAGGTGCAGACAATGCATTTGCAGACAAGGGTAGATTTAGATTGGATGTTGAGAACAAGTTCTTTACCATGAGGGTAGTGGAACACTGGAACAGGTTGCCCAGGGAGGTGGTTGGGGCCCCATCTCTGGAGATATTCAAGGTGGGGCTTGACAGGGCTCTGAGGAACCTGCTGTAGTTGGGGATGTCCCTGCTGAGTGCAGAGGGGATTGAACAAGATCACCTTTAGAGGTCCCTTCCAACACAGACCATTCTGTGATTCTAAGTTTGCTCTGGGAGGAACATTTTATTCTCCTGTCCAGATATAACTTGGCTAAACCCAGACAGACCTAGTATCTTCACATCCTTTGCAAGGAGGAAGAAGACTATGATATTAGGAGGAAGATCTTCACAGAGAGAGTGATTGGCATTGGAATGGGCTGCCCAGGGAGGTGGTGGAGTCACTATCCCTGGAGGTGTCCAAGAAAAGCCTGGATGGGGCACTAAGTGCCATGGTCTAGTTGACTGGCTAGGGCTGGGTGCTAGGTTGGACTGGATGAGCTTGGAGGTCTCTTCCAACCTGGTTGATTCTATGATTCTATGATCTTAACTCTTGCTAGATTTTGTTAGACTTGGTACTGCTTCAAAATTTACCAACAGTCTCTTTAACTATGGTATCTACTGCAGAAACTGTTCTATCACCCTGCTACTCAAATCTCACACTTTAGAACCTCTGACATGTCTGTAAATCAATGAGCTATTTTTATTTGTTTACCTGTCAGTAAGCTGGTGAAACTTTGAATGTATTTATTAATGCCCACATCTCCTGTATTAAGAACAGCAAGTTCAATACAAAGCACACCTGAGCCCAGTGAATTCTGTCAGATATTTATGTTGTCTCATTATACATCTTTTCAAAGTATTTCACCTCAGCTTCAGTTTCTTAATGAAAAGCAGTCATTTCTGCTGCTGATTTGATTTACTGTCTTACAGAACTTCACATTTGTTTGTGTGTAAGATAAATTCCCTGTTCTGTTACATTTCCTCTCTGGAGAATTATTGTCAAGAAGTGCTATGCCACTTGAACTGTCCATACAGGTGAATATTTTAACACATGATGGACCTGAACTGGGACATTGAGTTGATGCTTTCCTATATTTTAAATACATGGAGGTACAATGTGAACTTATCATAAAATCATAGAATTGTCAGGGCTGGAAGAGACCTCAAGGATCATCTAGCTCCAACCCTCCTGCCATGGGCAGGGACACCTCACACCAGATCAGGTTACTCAGAGACCCATCCAGCCTGGCCTTAAAAACTTCCAGAGATGGAGCTTCCACCACCTCTCTGGGCAACCTGTGCCAATGTCTCACCACCCTCATGGTGAAGAACTTCTTCTTAACAGCCTATCTGAATCTACCCACTTCTACTTTTTACTCCATTCCTCCAGTCCTATCACTACCTGACATCCTAAGAAGTCCCTCCCCAGCTTTCTTGTAGCTCCCTTCAGATACTGGAAGGCCACAATAAGGTCTCCTTGGAGCCTTCTCCTCTCCAGACTGAACATTCCCAACTCTCTCAGTCTGTCTCTATAGGAGAGGAGCTCCATCCCTCTGACCATCCTTGTGGCCCTTCTCTGGGCAAGCTCCATCATGTCTATACCTTCTTGCAATAGGGGCTTCAGAACTGGCTGCAGTACTCAAGGTGGGCTCTCACCAGAGTGGAGTAGAAGGGGATCAAAATTTGGATCAAAGCTATTAAAAGTTAAACACTAGTTTGCATAATTATTATCCTTTCCCTTAGATATATGTGTAAAGAGACAAAATAATGCTGTGCTGGTTTGAGGCTAATTGGAATATTTTAATGGAGAAAATTATAGGCTGTGAAAAGTCAGGAAGCTATGAATCTGGGCAATCAGCATAATTCACATTCTAAGTTCATTGTCAAGAAGGCAGTTGGTGTATAGGGCCAATTTTATCCAAGCATCCTCTTTAGCATGAGGTTCTGCATTCTGGGAAAGATTTAAGCCTGGGAGAATAGCATGAACTAGACAGCAGCTTGCCCTTGGCATAGCCTGAACTGTTTTGAGGTATTCAGTATAGCAGGATGGAGTGGGGAGCTGCAGTACAGAGGCTTCATGGTTATTTGAAGTAAAGTTCCTGTCTTGTGTGTTCTTTGGGGAAAGTTTAGTACAAGGTGTGGACAGGCCCTACTTCCAAACTGTCTTGACCTTGTAAAGATCAGGTTTTCAGGATCAGCTCCAGCTTTGCCTTGTTAGGTTACACATAGACACATACTCTCTCCATGCACACTCTTAAGCATATACACAGGTTCATGGGCAGAACTTCTTAAAAGATAGTGCTAAAACTGCAGCAGATGTAACTACAAAGGCTTGTAGGAGAGCAATTACACTTCTTGATCTGGGTTAACTTACTGCCCAAAGCATTATTTTTGTTATTTCTTTAAAAGCCTGGGCTAGCTCCAAGACCTGTGTCCCACAAGCTTTGAGGTTTTCCTCTGTCTTATCTCAACTTCAATGAAAAGGGAATCTGCCAGTATCCAGCTACAGCATGTTGTAGGCAGTTCTCAACTCTTCCTTCCACAGAGTTCCTGCAGCTCACAGCTTCTCTACATGCTGCTCTGAACTCTGTTCCAGCCAGCCCACACTGCACCCAGCAGGCTGTAATCTGTTGCAGCAGTCCTCCTGCTTCTCTGCTGTAAAACTTCAACTTTTCTGCTGACAGTTTGCCCTTGCTCTGATTCCTGCCTTCTCAGAGTACAGTGTCACAGCCTTGCCAAACATGCCGTGCCAGGAAAGGGGAAGACATCTGCTTGTACATCCTGGCTAGGTCAGCAGAAAGAGAATTGATTTACTAACATTTCTTTTTGGAGATTCTACCTTTCCTTCATCCAAGATAAATCAAATAAAATAGTAAAATAATCCCTGAACTGGCTATAGTTTTGCCTCCTGTGCTAGAATCAATAACGCATCTTCTCAGTTCTTCCTGGCATATGTTCACATCACATTAACTAAAATAATCTGAGGCATGTTGGAATTGAATTAATTTTAAGCCTAAGTGGTTAACAAAATATGGTTGGATTTTCAAGAGCCAGGTTGGATGTTCAGTTAGGGGCAAGACTTAACTGTTGTATAGTCAGGAGCAAGGCTCAATGTTTGGAATGGAAGATTTCATTCAGGAAGACTTTTCTTTCCACCAACAGTTAGATCAGGTCCTAATACTCTAGAAAACATCACCCCTTGCTTTTGTAAAGTGTTAAAGACTTGGAGCTTGTATCAGCTGCATAAGAGGCAGCTCTGGTTTGCATGGTAATAGGAGTTAGAATGCATTGCCAGGGGTAGGGAAATGAACACAAATTATGAAGCCAATCATGATTGTCAAGTTGCATTTTTGAAAGCTCAGAGACTTTTCAGAAAGGTTTTCTGTACCTTTCACCATGATTAGATGTGACTAAACAACTGGCAGAAAATGAAAGTGCTAACTGCCAGTGTCTGGGCAGCTGCACGAATTAAGGAGAAATTGGTGTTCACTGAATAGGAAACAAACACAAATCCCATCCTGATGGGAGAATGAAGTCACTCTGCACACTGCAAAACTGCAGGTGAGGGAGCAGGATCCAAGAGTTAGAGAGAAAAGCTTGCTTAGGCACCAGTAAAACAGAGCCCCAGAAAAGCATCAGCCAGTTATGTTTGAGCCTCATATTTTAGCTGGGTTTTATTTTGATCACTTGTGACTTTTTTAGGCACTATCTACAGTTATGCAAAAGTGATCATTGTGGGGACAGAACTTTTATAGCCTGTCATCTCTCCAAGCTTTTTTGAGTGATCTCATTGAGTCAGCAGACACACAGTGCTGCTACCAACTTATTTCTCCTGCACTTGTGCTCTTGCTGCTTCTTGGTAAGGTTGGTAACCCCAGTTCTAGATATTTTCAGCCCCAGAGGCCTCTAAAGTGAGCTAAGCAGAGAATATCCAAGAAAGCTGTGGAGAGGCTGGTCTCTTCTCACAGGTAATTGGAGACAGGACAAGGGGGAATGGCCTCAAGCTCAGACTGGGAAGGTTTAGATTGGACATTAGGAAAAAGTTTTTCCTGGAGAGAGTGGTCAGGGACTGGAATGAGCTGCCCAGGGAGGTGGTGGAGTCACTGTCCCTGGAGGTGGTCAAGAAAAGCCTGGATGGGGCACTTAGTGCCATGGTCACCAACCCTGAATGTGTTTAAGGGTGGTTTGGATGCGGTGCTTAGGGATATGGTTTAAAGTGAATCTTGTAGAGTAGGGTTACAGGCTGGACTTGGTGATCCTGAGGGGCTTTGCCAACCTGCATGTTTCTGTGATTCTGCAAATTAGTACCTGGGTACACAAAAAATGTTGATTTGAAGGCTACATTCCCTGCTTTCCCTGCACTGCCTGCATGGCAGGGTTAAGCTGCTTCTGCTGAAGTATGTGGCATGGCTTTGCATGCAGCAGCGTCTCAGAGTTGAGCCTGAAGTGATTGCAGACTGCTTTACAGCACAGAAGTGCAGCTGCTACACTACAACAATTTTTGCCTTTTCTATTTTGTAAATTAATGACTACTGCATCTTAAGTCACCTGACACCCAATGTCTTGGTTATTGAAAGCATTAAGATGAATGGCATCACTTGAAATAATGGCTCCAAGGAATCATGGAACACTGCTTAGGAATTACTTTCCACACAACTATCACAGAAGGAGGATAAGCCAGCCTCTAACTAATGAGAACTTGGACACAGTTCTGGTGAGGGTTCCTAGTTACAGATTTCTGAGCATGTGATAATCTTGTGGCCTTGCTGCATCTGTTCCCATTGACTGTCACTGACCCCTCACCAGAAAGCTTTTCAGAGGCAGAAACAAATTGATATTGCATGTAGATTGTTGAATCACAGAATCACAGAAACATTCTGGTTGGAAAAGACTCTGAAGATCACCAAGTCCAACTGATATCCCTACTCTGCAAGGTTCATCCTAAACTATATCCCCAAGCACCGCATCCAAACGACCCTTAAACACATCCAGGGTTGGTGATTCCACCACCTCCCTGGGCAGCCCATTCCAAGGCCTGACCACCCTTTGCCTGAAAAACATTTTCCTAATGTCCCATCTAAACCTACCCAGTTGCAGCTTGAGGCCATTCCCTTTTGTTCACTGTTTCTCTGTGAGAAGAGACCAGCACCAAGTCTCTTTCAGGTAGTTTTAGACAGATTCCTAACTGGAGACACCTGCTTGCTGCTTGCTTTTATTTTTGCACATGCTTTCAGCAGCCGTAGGGCTCTGCATACCTTTGTGGTGTTCTTTTCTATGCAGCTCCCTATCTGCAGGCTTTTGAGCTGCCCAGACTGGGGGTTTAGTGTTATTGCAATACCAAAGGCCTTCTCCTCAGCCTCCCAGTGCTTCAGAGCTAGCCACTGGCCAATGGAAGAAATGGGAAGCCAGATCTTATTTAGACTACCACAGAGATCTGGAGCCACTGTAGCTAAGGGAATGAGATTTCTGGTACCTGTTTTGTTGTTGGGCCAAGAAGCCTGGATGCTGGCAGTATGGAAACAGCAGATAGAGAGCCTGTAGTATGTAAGGAAGTACAAGGTTTATTAAAAGATGACCTATGCTTAAGGTGCTTATTCTAGAGTCCACAGACAGACGCTCTTACCACTCATGGATGCACGTGCTTCATTGTCTGTCCATGTCTATGTCTGAGAATGATTAAAACAGCCCTGTATGAGCAAGACAGGGACAAGGATCATAGGCAAATTCATAAAACACAGCCCAAAGTTCTCCTAGTTATTTCTAGGAACTTCAACAGGTTTCTTAAGTTCAGATCCTGGTTGACTGTCTGCTTTTCTAGTCAATGGGAACCACCTGAGAGAGATTCAGCTCACGGAAGGACCAAGGTATCTTCTGGAGATACTCAATTCACTTTCCAGTGGAGATATCTTATTCTGTCAATTAGAAGTTTAAAGCAAGTAGGCTCCCAGGAACTTCAATTAAATACCTAAAATCTGTCAGGGTGAAACGGCCCCAGGACAAATGGTTCCAAAAACTTCAGATGTACCAGGCTCTGTTGTAATTCAGTTAACAGACTTTCAAATTAGTCAGAAAATGTGATCAAAGCATCACATTAAGGCAATATTAGGAGGAATGCACTTTGATCATGACTAATGAGGTGCAAAAGCAGGAAAAAAAGACAAAACTTCAGCAGAGTTAAAATATAATTAAATGTAAGAACTAACCTGCCTTCCTCACTGTCTTACTGACAGGACAGAGGTTAATATTAGTGCATATTTAGACAGACATTATTATCTAATTCTCTAACCATTTCTTTTCATAAAAGCTGAAGGTACTTTTCCTCAGAGTAAAAAAATATCAAAAATATAAGTGGATGGCTTGAACTTATTAATTTTTTTCCCCCCACACCATTTCAGGACTGAACTATCAATTCTAAATTCCAGGGTTTGGCAGAGCTGGTGAGGCTTTACTGCCTCAAGAGAGCACAAACACCAACAGAATACTTCATCCATTGATTAAGCTTTGTGTGTCTCTGTGGGAGGTGAAAGATGTGCCCCATTTAATGGGCAGAAAATCAGAAAAATGAGGGCTAGCTTTTTTTTTTTTTTATCCCCTAGTAAAAGCAAAGCTGTTTCTATTTTTAGCATTTGTAATTCTAATTTTTTTTTTTAAATCATTCATTTCCTAGATAAGGCAGTGCCTCTGGTTTATTGATAAGAAATGTGGCATTGGTGTGTACTGCAAAGCCCTATGCTACTGGACATGAAGGATGAAGCCTCTGTGCCTTGATGTGTGATAATAAAGCTGGATTTAAAGGGAATTTAAAAGCTAAGTTAATTTCTCACCATTTTTCTTCAGCTTCCATCGATCTGAGAAAGGCTGCACTACCCAAAAACCCCAAATGTCTTATACATGATGCTGAATCAACAGCTCAGAAGTATTGGCCACAACTGTTGGTAGCATGAAAAATAAAAAATATAAACCCATTAACACTCCAGGTCCTAGGGGGGAATATCAATCCAGCAGAACTTTACCAGCAGCAGCTGATGGTGATATACATATTTGTAACCTGTGTAACAAAGTAGACTGTTTCCTTACCATCTGCTACATCTAGCAGCAATAACAATGCTGAACTAATGAGGCTGCCAGGAGACCTTAGAGTAGCCTTCCAGGATCTGAAGGGGGCTACAGGAAGGCTGGGGAGGGACTATTGACAAGGTCTTGCAATGACAGGACAAGGGGCAATGGGTTTGAACTGGCAGAGGGGAGATTGAAACTGGATGTTAGGAGGAAGTTGTTTGCAGTGAGGGTGGTGAGCCAATGGAATAGGTTGTCTCTTAGGGAGGAGAAAAGGGAGGACTGGTGGAATGATAGACCACTGAGTCTAACTTTGCTTTCTGAAAAGATCCTGCAAAAAACTACTGGATTACTCCTTTGCAGTGTCCACATAATGTTCAGAACAGACCTCTCTTGTTGCAGATTGCAATCCTGAAAACAAAGTAGCTCCCTCCCTGGAGGTGTTCAAGGCCAGGTTGGATGAGGCCTTGAGTGACCTGTACTAGTGGGAGGTGTCCCTGCCTATGGCAGGGGATTGGAAATGGATGATCTTTGAGGTCCCTTCCAACCTTACCATTCTATGATTTTATAATAAATAACATACATAATATTCAATATTTTTTATATTACAACAGTCAGAAGCAGAATCTGTTAGTAGTGGTAGGTAACTTTTTAGATCTCTTTAGACCTGTGTACCTCTACCATACATTTTTTTTTCCTCTAAGTATGAGAAAAAGAATGAATTCCTTCACAGACAGAAAGCATGAGTGGTGCTGATGGACAGATAAATGAGTTCTGGAACTCTACCTGTTCTGTGAACCTGAGCAATGCCTTAGTCTGATATAAATACTTTAGTATCTGGAAAATTTAAGAGCATTATGTTGTAAGCTACTCCAGGCTGTGATTAACTATTGATGTTTTGTATATCCATGGGCCTGCAGGAGTAAATCACAGGTGGGTGTTACTCTTTATACCAGGGAAATGGCAGTTTGCAAGCTAAAAAAAAAAAAAAAAGAGCTTTGGCTGGGAGATACTTTATTGAGCTGCAATTTATGGTCATATTTTAAGCAGAAAGCAACAACAGTCTGGCTCTGAGAAGATGGTAATGGAAGATCTGACAGCTGAATGCTCCTGCAGGTAGCTCTGCAGAACCATTAGCATGCTTCTCAGTCTGAAGAGGAGCCCATCACATCTTCCACTTCCCTCCTCTTCTGCAGCTCAGAAAGAGAGGGTGATGCACCCAGTCTTGGGATGTTTTCTGGCTTTTCCTGGCAAACAGATGCTGCTTTCGAATTACCTCTTAATTGCATCTACATGATAGGAGTTGCATTAGTTTCTGTTCCTTCCCCAGTGTTCCTTTTGGTTACTCACAGGTAGTAAGCTGCTCTCAGCCTTTTATATGGCCTCCAGCAGGTTTTAGAGTTCCAAAATGTACAGCTTTAGTCCTGAAACTGTCTATGCTTTAAGCTGCTTTAATTACCAAATGGAAACCAAAGCTTATTTATTGGAATACTGGGATTTTTGGTAAGGCAAGAAATGAAACATCAAAACTAGGGAATTAATTGACTAAAGCAGTAGCTTGTTCCTGTGCCAAATGATCCAACAAATGTCTTATTTATTAAAATGTGTTGTGGAGCAGATTTTCTTTTCTTTAAAAAAAAAGTAACAAGTAGAAACCAGTGAATATTTGTTTGTGATGCTGATCAACATGTCTAAACCCCTTTCTTGGCATTTCCATGGGCAATTGTGGTTTTCAGTATTCCTAAATTTATAAATTGCCCTCTGGCCACAGGGCTTGTGATTGACAGCTGGTGGCTGTACAGTGGATTTTGGAAGACAAACAGCTGACAGACTCTAAGTGGGTAGTACATGTAGCTGGCCAGTCTCAGTGCTGTGTCCACAGATGGATAGAACAGTGTGTAGGGTATTTTTTTTGCTAGTTTCTTATCACTGAAAATAAAGTACTCTGACTACAGAAATTATTATTTTTGTAAAGGACCAGTTCATCACCAACTGATTTTGGCCACAACAATCTCAAGCAGTGCTACAGGCTGGGGACAGAGTGGCTGGAGAGCAGCCAGGCAGAAAGGGACCTGAGGGTGGTGATAGACATGAGGCAGCAGTGTGCCCAGGTGGGCAGGAGAGCCAATGGCATTTTGGCCTGGACCAGGAGCAGTGTGGCCAGCAGGAGCAGGGAGGTTATTCTGCCCCTGTGCTCAGCACTGCTCAGGCCACACCTTGAGTGCTGTGTCCAGTTCTGGGCCCCTCAATTCAAGAGAGATGTTGAAGTGTTGATTCTGTGATTTGGTTTGGAAAGGGTCAGATCAGTCAGAAGGTCTTGCAGAATATAAAAATCAATCATAATAGCAACACATTTCTTCAATGTATCAAAAGCAGAGTTTCACATGGTGGCTACCACCAAGACTTGGCTCTTGCCGTAGAACCGAGTGTCAGGATTCCAAAGTACTGGAAGGTGTCCAGAGAAGGGCAGCAAGGCTGGGGAGGGGCCTGGAGCACAGCCCTGTGAGGAGAGGCTGAGGGAGCTGGGGGTGTGCAGCCTGCAGAAGAGGAGGCTCAGGGCAGACCTCATTGCTCTCTGCAGCTACCTGAAAGGAAGTTGTAGCCAGGTGGGGTTGGGCTCTACTGCCAGGCACCAGCAACAGGAGGACAGGACACAACCTCAAGCTGTGCCAGGGCAGGTTCAGGCTGGATGTTAGGAGGAAGTTCTTGACAGAGAGAGTGATTGGCATTGGAATGGGCTGCCCAGGGAGGTGGTGGAGTCCCCATCCCTGGAGGTGTTGAAGCAAAGCCTGGATGGGGCACTTAGTGCCATGGTCTGGTTGATTGGCTAGGGCTGGGTGCTAGGTTGGGCTGGATGAGCTTGGAGGTCTCTTCCAACCTGGTTGATTCTATGATTCAGGTGGTGCAAACTGACCAAGCACAGAGCCAATAGAAACATGCTGATGAGGATGTGACCAGTACATATATGAGGAGTCACAGAAAGATGTGAAGAACCTTCAATGCAATTTGTAAAGGTTTAACATTTTGCCTTCTCCATATAGAATGAAAAAACTTTGGTATGCTCTACTGGTTTTATACATCAGCTAGCTAAATGGTTTCCTAGTCTCTGACTAGACTCTGAAGATGCTGTCATAATAAACAAGCTGTGTTTTACAGCAGGAGCACAAGCATGCCATTAGAAAGGTAAAATGCTGTGCAGCATTGAAAGCTGTTTTAGAAAGGAAAAAAAGGGCCATGGAGAGGTGTTTGGGTATAACAGGCATGAAAAGCTTACTGGGAGAATCTCAGAGCTCACTTTGCCTAATGATTTGCTTCAGGTGGCCTTGTTTTTATAGGCACTGCACATCAGAACCTACAGTTAGTGTTGCATGTGCTACACTTGGCAGCAGATAGGTCTGTTTAATGAGGCTATGAGACAGAACTTTTCTCCTGCAACAAAAGCAGAGTTCGAAATGGCCCTGATGATTTTATTGCTCAGAGCACCCAAAGGGTTGCCCCTGAGAGATATCATTCTTTTGCAACTCCTCTGCTCTTTGAAAGGTCAGATGTAAATCTTTCAAGATCTTAAAAACTTGGTGTCACATTTATTTCCAGGATGGTGACATTTCATCTTATTAAGGGAATTGCTTAAAAGAAAAAGAAAAAAAAGGTTCCTAAGGAAATTCTGACAGAGCACCACGAAGCAAGCTGTGTTGCCTCTAGCACTCATCAAAATAATTAGGAGAAGAAGGTGGGTTTCTGACTATCTGCACAGGGCACAAACTTTTTAAATATTGACATTGTTGCTTGGGGAAACATGAGCTCAGCCAGCTCAAATCAGAGGTACTCAAAGGAGTCATCTATTTCTGTGTCAGAACTGCAAATGGAGATCTGTTACAGAACTCTGTTTTATAATCAGAGCATTAATTAATGCTCATGGCCTCTTTGATTTATACAAATTTGATTGCTTAGGTATGAACACCAGAAATGTGCTTATTCTCTGATAATTCTCATCCTAATCAAAGTACAATCTACCTGTCTGCAGCAGAGTTGTCTGCCTCTGAAGGGCTCTAGATTAATCAGCCCTGTTTGGCTGCTCCATCTAAGCAGTGCATGATTTAAGAGAAAGAGCACTGTCTGATCCTGCAAGAGACTAGGTGAAATGAGGGCTGGCAGATCATGATTTGAAGATGGAACTGAGCCAGCTGTGGTGAATACAATGATCAAATGAGGTGTAAATTATTGAAGATGGCTTTGGTCTTGACTTCTTACAATGGGTTTGGATGCCGAGGAGTCAGGGAAAGGTAGCAGCTAGGAAGAGAAGTGTTTAAGAAGCAGAAGAAAAAGTGCTTTTTGGAAAATGCAAGCAGGGTTTTTCTTTAGCAAGGAGAAGAGGAGGCTCAGGGGTGACCTCACTGCTATCTACAGCTACCTGAAGAGAGGTTGTAGCCAGGTGGGTTTGGGCTCTTCCCCCAGGCAACAAGCAACAGAACAAGGGGACACAGTCTCAAGTTGTGTCAGGGGAGGTCTAGGCTGGATATTAGGAGTAAGCTGTTCAGAGAGTGATTGGCATTGGAATGGGCTGCCCAGGGAGGTGGAGGAGTCACTGTCCCTGGAGATGTTCAAGAAAAGCCTGGATGGGGCACTTAGTGCCATGGTCTGGTTGATTGGCTAGGGCTGGGTGATAGGTTGGACTGGATGAGCTTGGAGGTCTCTTCCAACCTGGTTGATTCGATGCTTCTATGAAATGGTTGTGAAAGGGAATGTGGTCACCAAGATACCATGCAAGAAAATGCAGCAGATTGCTAAGAATAAGGTCAAGGCAGGAAACTTGCAGAAGTCTTAGAGCTGGTTGTAACATCAAAGTCCTCTGTGCAGAGCAGGGTAGGAAGTGCAGCTGGGAAAACATCTGAGCACTTCTAAATCAGCATGGAGAGAAAGCAAAGATGGAAGAGAAGGGTAGCAAACTTTCCCTCCATTTAGGAGGTTCATTCTGAAAGCAGATTATTGTGCAGTGTGGTGAAAAGAGTTTGACAGCAATGGAGGAAACACAGAAAATTGTAAGTCAGGATTTGGCAGGGAAAATGGGCTCTGAATTCTTAAAGATACCAAGTGCCAACTCATTTAACTACAGAAAGAACCTGAGAAGTGTGTTGTGTAATTAACAGGCATGAGGTGGAATTGGCCCCTTCTAGCTGACAACTGAAGGCAGAGGCACAAACAAGGTTCTACCTGTGCCAGATGAGCTCACAGATAGGTGACTGCCTCTGCTCAGCTGCTGTGTGAGATGAACTCTGGGAGACAGAGACCAGATAAGGGAGTGGCTGAGGGGGCTGAAAACCAGCTGGTGAGGAATGAAGGAAGAAATACTTTGTGTTACAGGGCTTGGCCTGTTTTTGCAAGGAGATTGTCAGAGGGATGTGTGTAATAGCTAGCTAGGCTCCCCGTGGGGGTCTCCAGCCTTCACTGGAGTGGTGAACTTGCGAGAGAGGAAATCGGGCAGTAAATGGCTTGTGGGTGGCTGGAGGAGGAGGATGAAAGTCCTTAGATACATTTTGCATACAATCTGTCTGGAACTCATCACATGCCATGAGATTCTGAGGTGTACTACTACCTTAGGGTGTTCCGAGAGCCGTGGCTGCCCCGAGCAATGGGAACACTGAAAAACATTTCCATTTGAAGTCATTTGTAGGGAACAATGTCCCAGAGCCTCTCTGTGTAACCTGGAGCACAATCTAACAGCAGTAAGTGATGGCTATGCTATTTACCATGATGAAGATTAATGTCAACATTTTATCTTTTGCTCTGATAATTCAGCCTGGATAAAAACTTGTGATTCATTTCTCCTCTGGTATAAATAGATCAAGGCTATCCTGTAATTGGCTCAGTTCATCAAGTTCACCACTTACATAAAATAAATTGCCAGGATTTTCCCCTTCTTTCTGTCAAATAGGAAATGTCCAAGAAATATAGCTGAAAGCAATTACATTAATAGCAAAATATGTTTCATGATTGCTTAGTTGTTCTAATTTTGACCATAATTCAACTTCCAAAGGCACTGAAGTTTTAAAAGATTAAATAATCTTTGGCAAATACCTCTTGTCTTTTGACTTTATTTCCTGCAGTGACCCCAGCATTTGAAGGAACCTTTGTGATGCAGCAGAAAGATACCATGATTGATCTTTTCCTTTGGAGATGTATTGAATAGAAACTCAGGCCTAGAGAACAAGCAGGACACATCTTGGGTTTGTATTGAGCTTAAAACTGACACTACCAGAGCAGTTCTCTGGGATGTGGTGTAGAGTACATTTACAGATATGTGAGCTTAGTTGGTTCTTGAGATGTCTCTGTGGAAGCAGCTATGGATGTAGCTGTGCCAGTGAATTGTCTTATGCAAATATTAAGTACATACAGAAGCAGTCTATTCAGTGTCCAAATAAGATGCTGTTAGGAAGAGGACACTGAATGAGAAAGCTGTTATTAAAAAAAATCTGCTTGCCTGGGAGTTGATAAAACTATAGAGAGGGGAGAAAAGTCAGCACTTGGCTGTCACATGCATAGACAGTGAGAGGGAATGAAAACCAGAGGTGAGAGAAGATACCTGTAGAAGGATGGGTAGGTAGAAAGCAGAAGGATGAGGTTGGGATTAATTACTCAGNTGTGGATGCTCCCTCCCTGGAGGTGTTCAAGGCCTTGAGTGACCTATTCTAGTGGGAGGTGTCCCTGCCTATGGCAGGGGGTTGGAACTAGATGAGCTTTGAGGTCCCTTCCAACCTAAACCACTCTATGATTCTATACAAGCTCAGTCATTAAGTTATTTAAACACAAATAGGGAGGGATGCACAACTGCAGAACAGTAAATTACAATGGTGTAACTGCACCTGGTGGTAAGGAGATTGTGTCTGATCAGGACAGCTCAGGTGGTTTTTGCCTTAAAGGAAAGACATAATCCTTTTTGGACAGTTATTCAAAGGAGGACAACAATCAGATAAACAGATTTGTTTTAACAATGTTTCTGAAAATGTATGTGTTTGGAAAGAGCTTAATAATAGTTAGAAGGAATTGTTTGTGTGATTTTGTTAATAGCATGCTTTATGATGAGAAAGGGAAATGAGCATGTGAGGAAGTTACTACAGTTCATTTTTTTTTTTTGCTACAGAAGAGAGATTAAACATCTGTATCTAAAATTAATGGCTTCTCAGAGCCAGACCCCTAGCAGAGATCTAATGGTAGTTGTACAGCTAGACATGAAAGCAGAAGGCTAGCTTTTCCCTGCAACACAGAGGATGAGCACTGCCATTTGAAGAGTGATAATTATCCTGAATTCTGCTGGAAGAAGTTGCTGTGGAATAAACCTCTGCTGATGAGTTAAGTTACCTGCTTTAACTGAATGCTGCTTTTATCCAAATTTATGCCTTGCCCCATCCCTGTTACACCCCTCTAACACTAATATTTGATTTGTAGTGCTGTGCCTCAGAGTCATCAGTGCTTTGAGGGAACAGGCTGCCCACGGGGGTTGTGGAGTCTCCCTCTCTGGGAACATTTGCCTGGGTGCAATCTGTGTGACCCTGTTCTGGCAAGGGGTTGGACTGGATGATTCTTTGACATCCCTTCCAGTCCTAACATTCTGTGATTTTGTGAACAAACAGCATTTGATGTAAGCTAATTTATTTATTTTGACCAAATGGCTTTGTGTGGTCTCCATGCTCATGAATCCATACTTGTGAGCTCCATGAATCCCAGACTGCATTTCAGAGGTAAGCTCTTCTGTAACCACCAATCTACAGACTTAGCCTGGGATGAGGCAACCATGCTATGACTTTTTTTTTCCCCTCCTCCCTTCTTCCTTATCAGCTATCACAAAGAGTCTGCACAGCAAACTGATCTTATGAATATCTATGCCTGAAGACAACATGAAAAACACAGCTGAGACGTGTCCCAACAAAACTGATCAGTATGAGAGAACTTGCCCTCAACTGGCACTTTCTTGGCTCTAATGGCTTCAGTGGGAGAAATATTAGTTTAAATTGTCAAAGAAAAATATTGACTACACAAAAGGAAGAGGTTTGTTGGGTATGGAGTGTGACCAGCAGGACCAGGGCAGTCCTTCTGCCCCTGTACTCAGCACTGCTCAGGCCACACCTTGAGTCCTATGTCCAGTTCTGGGCCCCTCAATTTAAGAAAGATGTTGAGGTGCTGGAAGGTGTCCAGAGAAGGGCACCAAGGCTGGTGAGGGGCCTGGAGCACAGCCCTGTGAGGAGAGGCTGAGGGAGCTGGGGGTGTGCAGCCTGGAGAAGAGGAGGCTCAGGGCAGACCTCATTGCTGTCTACAGCTGCCTGAAGGGAGGTTGTAGCCAGGTGGGGTTGGGCTCTACTGCCAGGCACTCAGGGACAGAACAAGAAGATACAGCCTCAAACTGCACCAGGGCAGGTTCAGGCTGGATGTTAGTAAGAAGTCTTAACATCCAGCAAGAGTGATTGGCATTGGAATGGGCTGCCCAGGGGAGGTGGTGGAGTCTCCATCCCTGGAGGTGTTTAAGAGGAGGCTGCATGAGGCATTTAGTGCCATGGGTTAGTTAATAGGTTAGATTCAATGATCCTAGATTCTGTGATTTACAAAGTTCCATTCAAACTTAAGTTGAATACAAAGTGATGCAAGGAAGATTACCCAGAGCAGAAGAATCTGACACTTCAAACTGAATGCAACTTAACAGACAATTTGTAAAAAGCAGTACTAATTCTTGCATATTAATGAGCAATGTATGTGAATATATTCTTTGCACTAGACCACAAGTAGCTGTGCAGTCAAGATAATAACAGCTGGCATGGGAATCAGCAACATTTAAATCTCAGTTTACAAATGTATGAAATTAGCATTTAACTAGAGCTGAGCTTTTCCTGCAGCTCAGCTGCCTTTTATGGGTGGCAGAAAACCCATCCTGTTGGCACACCTAGCAAGGGCTCAAATCCTTTCTGTGCTTTGTCCTCTCTGTTCATGAATGTCCTCTCTCAGGTTGTGGATGAGGATGAATCCTCAGTTCTAAACTTGACACTGATGCCTGACCCTCGACAATGCACAGGCTAATTACTGCTGAGAATTACCCCAAGTGCTTTTGCACAGTGATCAAACAAGAACCCTGTGCTGCCACTGTGCATGGAGCAAAGGCCTCCTGAGTCCCAGTCTTAACTGCAAGATTTTTTCTGTTGATGCAGGGAACTTTCTGCCCTTCAGTATAAAACTGATGTCTTTCTGACATTTTTCACTTAATCAAAACTCATCTGTCACTGGTGGGTCTTTAAGCATAAAGGTCAAAAGCTTCTCATATGCCTTCTATCATAATCATAGGCTCTAGCAATGAATGTGTTATGGAATGTGTGTAGCTTACAGGATGAAATATGCACCAGAAATAATATCTGACTAAATTCTTTGTGTGTTTCTCAATAAAACAACAAATCAGAAATCTGTTATAGGAGGAGTACGAAAGAGCCCAGAACATTAAATTTCCTGGAAAGAGACAAATTAAAACAGAGAAAGAGGAGAGAGACAAAAGTCCTGTTTGGTGAGACACTGGCACAGGTTGCTCAGGGAGGTTGTGGCTGCTCCCTCCCTGGAGGTGGTCAAGGCCAGGTTGGATGAGACCTTGAACAACCTGTTCTGGAGTGGGAGGTGTCCCTGCCTATGGCAGGGGGTTGGAACTAGATGATCTTTGAGGTCACTTCCAACCCTACCACTCTATGTTTCTATGATAAATATACTCTGGCCCCATTATTAAAATGTTTACATGTATTCACAGGTTGTACTGTAGATGCATTTTCAGTCCTCATCAGCCAATGTGTGTGGCAGGTACTTAAAATATTTCAAATGAGACATGAGGCACTGTTCTCCCTCCCTTGTGATGTTTGAATGTGTTGATATAAGGTCTAAATTACAGTCTCTGTTTAGAGATGGCTACGTTTGAAACATCATGCTACTTCATAAATCACAAAATAGAGGAATTTAATTCCCTAACATCTCCCTTTGCTCATTACTCTGATCTTATTTCCTGTCTATATTTAAACCCATCTTATGTAGCTGTTCTGGTTTGGTACCTGTGAAAGCAAGGTGGTAACCTGCCTGTTGGCAAACATGCTGAATAGGATGTAGTAGGTCACACACCTGAAATGTTGTTTTCCACTGCCAGTAAATCACAGCACATACTTTCCTACAGTGACATCAATTCTGACAGTAAATCAATGCTTTGTGTATTAAAGCACAAACTCTCTAACTTACCAGAGTGATGAAGACATGCCTCTTAGTTTTGTACATCCAAATTAGGGCTGAGGGTCCAGTGAGAGATGCTTCTCTTCTCTCTGCACTGGTAGAGACTCACCTCACATAGCAAGCTGATTAGAATGCATTATTTAGAGTTTCAGAAAAGCTTAATTAGCTTTGGGAACATTGGGAAATGCCTCTCCCTACCACCCACTCTGGTCTGCTCACTACTGCAGGTTGCTTTTCACATACTGACGATTTTGTTACTCAGAGCAGTGTCTGTTCACTGTTCAGGAGGAGAGGATGGCTGCAGCTTCATTTTCAGCTGACTCACCAAGAAGTGAAAGACACAGAAATCACTGTGGCACTCTAAGCACAGCAGGTGTTTACTGGCGGGATGGGAGATGCTGGATGACTAAAGTCAAGGCTGCTTTAGGTACTGAAGCTGCAAAGTGGAACTTGGGCGAGAAGGCTTGGGTTGGAAGAGGCATCAGCACGTTTGGAAGCATCTCCAGCGTTAGCTGCAGTGTTTCTCTTAAGAGTCCTTTCAGTGAAGAGCAGCACGCACAGCCTGCTTCATGTACTGACAGATGGCAAATCAAAGACCTGCGTGATGGACCAGATGGAGTTCTGGAGAGAAAAGGAGGGTCCCACAGCACAAGAGATGTGGGAATGGACTGGGAGAAACAAGGCAATCAGGCAGTGTCCTTACTGTTAATGGAAATCCAGATTTGAAAGGGCAGGGAAATAGCCCATTTGGAATACTCAACTGACTTTATGTGCTGGGAGAAGGCACAAATAGAGAACTACTTTGGCAGATCAGACTGATTACTGAGAACCCTTCAGCTCTCATTGTGAGAACTGTGTGCTCTGGCTTGTGTTTCCAAACATTGTTTTTACCTCTGGCTACCTTTATGTACTCTATCACCACAGATGCCTAATTGGGTGGGTGGAGGGATAGGGAGGGATGTAAAAGTTTACTGAGGTGTTTCATGCTTTTGATCAAGCGAAATATGGCCCTTTGGCAAGTGATTCTTCTGCAGAATTCTGCAGATAAATACCAGATGGGTATGTACTTCTTTTTTTTTTTTTTTTCTGGCTCACATTTTCTGTTTGGAAATGTGTTAAAACATTTTTCTGAGAAGGACATGATGCCATCCAGAATTTCTGTCAGCCTTGCCACGTTGATTTGACTGGATCCTTGTCTAGTTCAGTATACTTCAGTTAGCTATAGGCTTACTCAGCACAATTTGGAAGCTTAAGTGTGATATTTTATTTTATTTTTTTTTTTTTAGTTTTCAAAGAGGAAGTAAATCAAGAAGAAATGTCACCTTTTTAATCATCCAGGAAGGACAATGAAAGCTAAATAAATTCTGTTACATAAACTGGGAGATAGAGTTCTACTTCTTGCCCTTGATTCCATTGCTTTCCTGAAGGGTAATAAATATGTAAATAAGGAAAATTGATAGCTGAAACTGCTGTCTGTGTCTGACAATGTCCCTTGGAGCTGTGGATACTTGGGTTAATTTGGGAATTAATTTCCTGCTACTTCATTACTACCAGAAATTGTCTGAATTGTGGCTTGTTATAGAAAGTTTGGTCAAGTATATGATATTCTTCCTATATATTACCAGAGATGCTCAGATTGTACCTCCTCCTGACTATCCTGAATCCCAAATTAACACATATAAAAAAAAATTCCCATGGATAAGAGCATCCAAATTCAGGCAGGCTTAATGATCCAGAAGGGAGGACTTCTGACATAATGCAACTCAAATGAGAGCAGACAATTGAAACGCAAAGTCCTTCCCAGTTGCCCTTTCTCAAAAGTGTAATAAGTGGCTCTTCTCTTGAGTATCACTGCTGACTGTAAATCTTCTGTCCAAAAAAAAATTTTGGGGGAAAAAAAAATAGTTTTGCATCAGTTTGTAATGGTATGTTCTTAAGAGAAAGTTTTTAGTATTAGACTAGTGAGATTAAAACAAATGTCAGCATCACAGCAAGTGAAATTGGCTTGTTTTTCTTCCTTCCCCCACCCCACCCCTTTTGTTTCTGCTATTTAATGCAAAAGAGAACTGCTGCACTTGGAAGACGACTGACAAATCCTATTGCAAAACTGGCTGCAGTCATTTTAACACCAAGTATCCTCTTATCTACCCTATTGTCTTCTGGAAGCAGCAAGCTGAGGAAGTAATAGGAAACAGCAAGTGTCAAAACCAGCTTAAGTTGTGTGTCTGCCCTCTGAACCTTCTGCTTCTACTCTTATTGGCTCTAATTAATGACTTCTCCCAGATGACAGTCTTCAGTAATGACAATTTTCCTTGTGTGCAATGTACATGCTGAGTGCCTTCTAAAGAGGAGGGGAAATTCTTTTCTATTTCACAACAGCTGAAGTAAGCAATTGTCATCCCAGCCTAAGCCCTGTAGAGAGAGCTTAGTGTGAGCTACACTGAGGGGGGCAAAAGGGATACTCAAGAATAGTGGTCTTCAAGTATGGAACTGCTCGTGACAGCCACCACAGGGGGCAGATGAAAAAGCAGGGATGGATAAAGCACTGATTGCAATATCTGGGTGAAGAAATTAAGCCTTCTTCATGGGGTTTGCACAGAGAAGTCTGAGCTTTCTATCTGTCTGGAAAGCATCTGTGAATGAAGAGATGATGTAGGTAAATAGGAGACAGAGTGTAGGTAAATAAAATGAGCAAAAGAAACATCGAATCCCTATCAGGCTAATCTAGTTGATGGACATATCCTGGTGAAGAGCCATCTCTTAAGGGCTGAAAGGAACAAAGTCTGTCTTTACCTAGATAGCAAAAGTTAAAGAGCAAATCTGTGTTGTAAGGCAGAAATCACTTTAAACAGAGTTAAGATACCTAATTGCAAACATTCTGTTTGGGCGTTTGGCTATTTAAGCCTCAATCCAAAAACCCTACCCCCAGCCAGACACTTCCCCTTACTTGCTGTAACCAAGACTTTGATTGCCATGCTCTAAAACCCTGTCTCATAGCATAGGGCTCCAAGTTGACTCTATGCTATGCAAGAACTGAAAACATTACCTGAGGACAAGATTTACAACAATCTACATGCAAAGGAGAAAAAAAAAAAATAAACCCACACCATCCAGAACATCTATTGTTAATAGGAACTGTAATCACTGGGTTTATTGGGTTTGCTGAATCAGAAACTGAAACCTAGGGTAAATTTCCACTCTAACCATGAGAAATCTCTGTTGCTCTGAACCAGGGCCTTCTTTTTTAACCTTTTTCGTTTGCTTTTGCTTTTCAAAGTTTAATGGCTTCAACAGAGGGGAGCCAAAGCACCTCTGTAACAGGAAATCATGAGCGCATGTTTAATACTTGATAGGGACACAAGGGCATGAAAAGTTTTGCCATGTCTCAAGTGCTTTATACAATCAGTCACTGCACAAGAGAACTCCTTTGTGTCTAAGGTCAGTTTTTAAATAGAGTGAAGTGAGTCTTGTGGGATTTGTTCCAGCATCTGGAGAGTCCTGTGGGATGAGGTAGCTAAGATTGTGGGAAAATGTCTCATCTGTATGGATCCCAATGAGGCATAGGAAAAGGTTTAGGAGCTTTGTGTTTGTACTATGTGCAGTACTACAGTGGTTGCAGAGATTACTCATAGATTAGTTGGTAGAAGCAGTAAAAGTTTGTTAGTAGCCTTCAGGGAACTAAATTCTTTTGTGGAACCATATTACCAAATATTACTTCTATGGAAGTGTTAAGACAGACATGTTAAGCAGCAAGCAGGATTAGTACTCATTTCTGCATTGACTTTATCCATTTATAGCCATCTTACTTTAAATAACATTTCCTGCTCTAGTGTATTCTGCTGGCACATCCACTATAAATGGCAAATAGAGGAGGAATAATGTAGTTTATGCTATCTTTAATAAACTTCAATGGCTAACAAAAGATAATGTCATAAAACAATCTCATCACTTTCTAACTGAAACTGATTTTCCCATCTGCGATCTCTAAATAGTATTTGAAATCCATAAAAATGATAAAATGTTTAATCAGGTTCCAGTACAGAAATCTCTTGACTCTCCTCTGAGACTTTTTTAAATTACAGCATGTGCTCTGTTAATCAAGCTCCTTGTTGCTGAGAACAGAAATCATTGTCCTCTCAGTAATGGATTTCTGTGCCCGTTTAATGCAGGGAGTGACAATGTACACTAATCTTACTATATTGGTAGGGAGCATGTGACTTACTTAATGCTTTTACTGTCTAGAATTCAAATTCTCCAAAAGAAATTGACTCTGTTATTCAGGATCGTGGAATTTCTGTGCAAGGAATGCAACTGCACCTATAAGTCAACTCAATAGATGTCAACAGCTTGAGGGGATACTTCAAGGCTGCTCTCTCTTGCAGCCGTGGTGAAAGCTTCTTTCATCCCGAGCTCATTACATGCAATTTAAAACATCCCTCAAAGAACAGCAACAGTGAATGACATCTGAAAACACTGAGGCAACAGATTAAAAGAGGTTTGCAATTTGGGCACGACAGAGTGCTCAGTTTTCTTCTGGTATTCCAGAAGATGTATTAAACAGGAGAGAGGTTTCCTAGCCAGGTTAGGACTGACTGAGAATCTCATAGACCCTAAAGCTGCCATCACTTAATGACACCACCTGAAACATCTTTAGAGCCTACCTCCTTATACCTTTCTTCCTCTCCTCCCTCCTCCAAGTCCTATGTCCAGATACCATCCAATCAGATTTCTGTGCTAATTGTTTCATACACACCTCCTTACACCTTTCTTTCTCTCCCTCTACCTCCTCCAAGTCCTATGTCCAGACACTATCCCATCAGATTTCTGTGCTGTTTCATACATCCAGCTGGAAGAAGATGGGAAGTAAGAATAATGAGGGAAATACTACTTTTAATCTTTAGATGGAATAATCAATGTAATTTAACTGTAATGGGAGAAACGATTACTGAATAAAGGTTTTCTAGAATTATTATACCACATTATTAATAGCAGTGGCTCATTCCTCTTGCAGGAATATGTGAGTGGTGGGGAAGTGATACTCTGAAATAAAGATGAAATCCCTTTGCTGTCTCACAGCAAAATACTCACAGAATCACAGAAACACCCAGGTTGGTAAAGCCCCTCAGAATCACCAAGTCCAACCTAGAACACTACTCTACAAGATTCACCTTAAACCGTAGCCGCAAGCACCACATCCAAACCACCCTTAAACACGTCCAGGGTTGGGAACTCCCTGGGCAGCGCATTCCAGTGCTGTGAAAACTTTTTCCTAATATCCAATCTAAACCTCCCCAGTCCATAAAAAACTTTTACTAATATCCATTCTAAACCTCCTCAGCCTCAGCTTGAGGCCACTCCCCCTTGTTCTGTCTCCAGTTACCTGCGAGAAGAGCCCAGCAGCAGCCTCTCCACAGCGTCCCTTCAGGTAGTTGTAGACAGCAATGACATCTCCCTTCAGCCTCCTCTTCCTCACACTAACCATCCCCAGCTCCCTCAGTTGCTCCTCATAAGATTTATTCTCCAGGCCCTTCACCAGCATAGATGATTGAAAGTTTGTGAGTTATATCTATGCTCCACCCTTCCCATATCAGTATTAGTAGGTAGCTGTAAACACCACACAGACATCCTGGATGGAGTTCATCCTAGATGAAGCAAAAGCAAATCTGAAGTCATGTTGCATGTGTTCAGAGCTGGGGTAGCAGTATGTGTCAGCCAGTGAGGGAGCTTTAATAAGTTCTGGAATTAAAACCAAAGCATATAATATAAATGCAACATTCTACTCTGGAAAACATTAACATTTTATAGGTCCTTAGTCTTGTTCTCTATTTACTCAGCTTAGGCTGCAGGCAGTTCAGGATGTTCAATTTATACCAATTACATGTGATTGTCTCGTGCACTTTGTCATGCCTGGAACAATCAGGGGACATAATCATCTCTGTTTCTGAAGCAATAATGGGTTTCCTTTCAAATGTGTTCATTATACACCATGTACTCCAAAAGCTAGATAAATCTGATTACTTTTTTTTTGTTTACATCCAACTTATATGCTAGGACATACCTTGCCTGTTAACAGTCTGGTTGTGGTTTCTTGGCAAGGTAAAAATCAAGGAGATTTTTTTTTTTTTCCCATTTAAACCAGCAGAGTATGACCCAGTCAATTAAATAGTTCATTTTCTGGGAGTGAACAGCATTCATGTAACAAAATTCCAGCAGTAACCATTCTAGAATTGGCTGCACAGCAGACTAACACTGCCTCACTGCCTTTTCCTCAAAGCAGTGTGTTCCTTATTAACCAACACAGGCCAATACTCTCTAGATAAGAGAATTAAAAATAAAGGCAGGTCTTATTATAAATTAAGGATTTGTATTTTGCTTAACACCAAATCTGCTCTCAACTAGAGTTTCCTGAGACTGGCTTTTTCTGCTCAGAGACAGAAAAAAGTAGGTGAGTTTTGAACTGAATTAGGGAGATGAGACTGCTGTGCTGATATCCATACTAGTCTCAGACATAAGCCAGCTCATAATCCTTAAACTATTTCCACTTCTTCACACTCCCTGCCCAAGCACACACTGAACAGGTTCCCCAGGGAGGTGGTGGAAGCCCCATCACTGGACGTGCTTAAGGCCAGGCTGGATGGGGCTCTGAATAACCTGGTCTAGTGTGAGGTGTCCCTGCCCATAGCAGGGGGGTTGGGACTGGATGATCTTTGAGGTTTCTTCCAACCCTGACAATTCTGTGATTATATGACTTCATTAAAAAAAAAAAAAAAAAAGAGAAAAGCAGCAAACACTTCATTCCCCTCTGTTCCTACAACACCTGATTTAAATAATTACTACAGTTTCATCTAAACAAGATTCCCAAAGACTAAGATATCTTACTACAGTTTCATCTAAACAAGATTCCCAAAGACTAAGATATCCTTGTGGAAATACTACAAGCAAGAACACTCAAAAATCAAGTTCCCCAAATGCTGGTGACTCACCAACTTTCTCACAGTGCAGACAAAATGCCTGCTTCTGTTCTCTGCCTTTCCTTGGTATCAGCTTCAGATTTGTTTGGCTTTTTTTTTTTTTTTTTTTTTTTTTGATTGATTTCCACTGACCATTCTCTGTACTGACTACACTGCAGGGCCTACAGTGGAAGGAGATCTCCATACCTCTTGCACCATTCATGTGTAGTGGGATGAACAGTGCCCTGCCACTGTCCCAGAACTGTAACTGTGGTGAGTGATGCTGAGTTGGTCCTCTCTGATTCTCCTGGGCATAGCAGTTTCTGTCAATCCCCTCATGAGTAAAGCAGTTAGAAATTTGCTGTGCTGAAATAGGTGGCACAAGCTTTCAGTCTCTTCAGTTACTGATTATGAGGCAGCTCTTAAAGGCTACTGAATGACATATGCTAAAGATGACTTCTTCACACATACCAAGAATTTATTGTGTAGGAGTCTTGTGAAAGTAATGAGCAGAACAAGCACTCATTTCAAATCTTTTTCTGTATTTTTGACATTAAATTTTCTGCATTTCCCCCCCCCCAAAAATTAACAGCTGCAGACTGCAGATTTAACCATTACTCAGAGATTCATCATCATGACAAGTCTCTGAATTCAGCAAAATTGACTTTAAGAAGATGGTTCAAAGTTGACTTGGGCAACAGATTTTGACTTGGAAGCCTCTCTACCTATAGCCCAAAATATGTGAAAGATTTAAAGAGAATTCTGCTTATTGAAATGGAGATTAGGAAAAGACAGAGGAAAAAAATGCACTGATTAGGGAAACAGAATATTTTGCTTCACTATATCGACAGAAACACAATTGAGATCACTGCAGAGAATAACTGAAAATCAGCTTCCACAGAAACAAACCAGAAGGCTTATTATGATGTGTTTCAGAGGCTGGGTGGAATAAGAGCACTCACCTGGTTCTGTAGCTGCTCTCTCCAGCTCTGCAGCTTCACGTTTGCCAGCCAGGTGAAAAGGGACTTCAGTATCTCTCAGCCCAACTGCCTTGCCCAAAGTGGCAAGTTTGTGACTCCTTTCTCCACTTTATACTAATACATGAGCTGTGGTCATCTTCCCATCCTGACTGTGATTCCATACACATTTAAACTAGAGTCTGAGTCAGCCAGGACAGGTGACCTGAGATGGCTGATTGTGTATCCATCACATTCAGGAGGAAGTTTGCTGAAGTGTGAGGTGAGTCTCCTGTAAGAGCCCTTTCTTCTCCTGTTCCTCTTGCATCTTCTGCTCTTGAGGAGTGCTTTTCTGGATATTGTGACTGCTGCACTTTTGCTATGCTGAGTTTGGCTTTATAAACTTTGTACTGGCATTAGTATCAGTTTGGTTGTTTCATTAAATCTGTTTTCATTTCAACCTGTGGGTCTTCTTGTCTTAGTTCTCATTCTCTGCTGGTCATCAGGTGATAGAGCAACAGCTAGAGTTTAGGCTCAGATAGGGATTAAACACAGACATTTATTTGCCTATGTAAATGGCTGTGGCAAAAAACAAGCGAGCAAAGATGAGTGTCATTAAATTTAGTGCACTGACCTCCTAAGTGTGCTGCAAAAGGAAGAACTGCTCAAGTGGATCATATAATGGAGCAGAGGGGATAATTGGTGCAACCTGAGGGAATCATTGTCTGGTAAAGAGGTGTGGGTGTTTTGAATGCAAACTTGCCTGAGTGGAAGATGAACTTCTCTGCCAAGCACTTGTGTGTGAAAACCTGAAATTACCAGGGCAAGTCAAGAGTGTTCCATACAGACTGCAATAGGTGAAGGCAGATATTTATCTGAAAGTTATGTGTCCCAAATTGATCTTTTTTTTCCTTCTGCTTTTCTAAAAAGAAGGGAGGTTTATGATACAGAAAATTATGAGAGCAGTTTAACAGCCAGAAAGGATGAAGACAAACTTCTTTACCTCTTTCAAGTGAGAAATTGCTTTGGAAGTTTGCATGCAGTTTCTGTGACAATTGGCTTACTGAATGAGCACAGGTCATCTCCATCAAACTCCTTCCTCTCTTCCAGAAAGGGTTAGTGCTTTGCTTGATGCTGCCTGCTTGTTGCAAGCATTATGCTTAGTCAAATGCCTCTTCTTTGGGCTTTTTGGGGCACCTTTACCAGCGGAGGGAGGAAGACAGAAATGCTTTGCATTTGTTTTTTGATGTTTCTTGGTATCTTGAGAATCATTTCTCTGCCATTGAGGATGGAGAGTCTTAATGAACTTTACACTTGTGTGAAAACACAGCCACAAAATATCCAGAAGACCAAATTTGTTATGCCATGGATATTATGACAAACGTTCTATTGTTGTTGCATTCAGGTATTTCTCTTCTGAGGCTAAAAGGTATCTCAGAACTCTACTGTCTCAGCCATGAGATGAGCGTGTTGCTGTCCCTAGCTTTGAAACTATTTCTGAATCAGAGAGTGCCATTATGTTAATAACAGAAAAGAATGTCTTTCATCTCCAGAAGCAATTTACAGCTTACACTAAACTGCCACATAAACTCTTCAGAGGGATCACTTTGTGCATTAACTTCTGCTGCAGCTTACAAATCTCTTTAGCCATGGGAGTCAAAGTGGTTTCCTGAGCAGACATCAGAGTCTGCTGTCCTTTAGTAAACTTCCCATGCAATCCAGTGAGTGCTGAGAGAGCTCCTAAACACAGGTGTGGTGTACCAAAAGTACAAGTAGTGCACGCTGTGATTTTGAGTGAAAGCTTTACTGTTAGCATCTGATAATACTAGAATAGTGGAGAGGTAATTCTGCATTTTGTTGCTATTAACATTGGAACCAAACATAAGGTTTAATAGCAAGGCCAGTGGCGGCTGCTGCTGCTTGTACCACAGCTTTAACTTCAGTGTCTTCACACATGTTAAGAGGACGCTGGTTTTCATTTGTTGCAAATCACCTTCACAGAATCACAGAACGTCAGGGGCTGGAAGGGACCTCCAAAGCTCATCCAGTCCAACACCCCTACCACAGCAGGCTCTCCTATACCAGATCACACAGAAATGCATCCAGGTAGGTTGCGAATATTTCCAGAGAGGGAGACTTCACAACACCCCTGTGCAGCCTGTTCCAGGGTTTCACCCTCACAGGGAAAAAAAATTCTCCTCATGTTTACAGGAAACTTCCTATGCTTCAGCTTCCGCCCATTGCCCCTTGTGCTGTCACTGGGCATCACCCAGCAGAACCTGGCTCCAGCCTCCTGGCACTCACCTTTACATGTTTATAACCATTGATGAGGTCACCTCTCAGTCTCCTCTTCTGCAAGCAGCACAGCCCCAGCTCCCTCATTCTCTCCTCATAACAGAGATGTTCCATTCCCTTAATCAGCTTTGTGGCTCTGTGCTGGACTTAAATTATTTCATTCTCTGACTCAGTTTTTAACACGTAAGATGCACACACAAGAGCCAGATGTCACTTGTCATAAGTCAGGTTCCCTAATGCAGTGATTAAATGGCCAGGGATGGGTAGGCAAGGTTGTTTTCTGTGTCTGGGTTTCATAACTAGACCTTTTTGGAGTTTATTTTCCACTCTCTACATAGGAGATCAATGAAAGCATCGATTGAACAGATTACCAACAAAATAATGCTATTATTACTCTGGCAATACGTGCACATTGCTGTTCCAATAGGATTTCTGAGAGAACCCAAAAGCAAAGACTTTGGGGCTTGAGGCAGGGGATACTGGGGGTGG